>VMOF01000320.1:64225168-64297017 GCA_011764245.1 Trialeurodes vaporariorum | reverse complement strand
CTGCTTTCTTTTCCACCCTCCAGTCTAAATTTGCTTTGCCGCCCCTCCCCCCCTCCCCACTTTATAGGGTGACTTCATTCAAACGAGGAAACACTGCGTGCGAAGAATACAAAAACTGCAAAAGAGCCTCATCCTCCTTAATTGAATATTCATTTTAATTTTTTGGGTTTTTAAAATTACATTTAACGTGTTTGAAATGAAAATTAAATCGGTAAACTGCCGCAAGAGCTGTAAGGAAAGTGTTTTCCTCCTTTGGAATGGCGCAGTGCAGCCAAATTTGTCGTAAAAGATACACATTCTTTATATAATTAATTAGAAAGTCTACATCTTTTTTGCAAGATCTTGCAGCATTGGATTGTCTTGAAGATGGGGAGTGGAAATGAGTGAGAAAAAGGTTCCGACGCGTGTTTTATGCGTGCAGCAATAGACACGTCGCACAGTGAATCATTGCACAGATTTTTCCGGACATTCTTTTCTTGCTTTGAATTCAATTTTTGTGCATAGTTTTTCATCACCTAATCACCGATTTTTCAGTATTCATGGCTACTTTTTGAAAATATAAGCTGATTCAAAAAACTTGCAACAGTTGGAAGATTTTCTAGTTATTGTTTGATTTTTCTATTACTTACCTTTGAAATAAAAATAATTGAACCACTGTGCTCCTTAAAAGACATGCCATTTTATAGGTACCATTTATATTTTGTATTGAGGTTGTTTCCGATTGCATAAATGTTTGATAAAAAAATAAAAGTTCTAATAAAATCACAAAGGCCTTTTTTCAAAAAACTTACGATTTCAAAAAATATGCAACGAATTGGAAACAGATTTTTTAGGTTTTTGTTTTGTTCCGTTACATGCTATTAAAACGTAAATAACTGATTCACTGATCCCGAAAAAACACAAAATTTCCTTAGGATAATTTACCGAGCCGGTATTTATCCAAAATTTAAGAGTTCAATAAGCCTAAAAAACCTAATGAAATCATCAAAAACTTAGAAACATCTACAATATTGGTAAAAACAACCTGGAAATCGGCAGGAATGTTGGCTATTTCAGTGCCTTCAATATCATAAAAGTCCTGAAACCTATAATTTAAAAAATGAGAGGTTCCCACAAAAAAAAGTTGTTTGGTGTCGTTCCAGGCCCCCTCCCCCTCCCTTTCTCCTCATTGGGCTGACAATGGTTAAAAACGCGTATGTGTTGGCACTAGAGTTGGGCAACTACACAAACAGGAATTATAAAATCAGACTACTAAAACAGCTGTAGCGTTAGATGGAGAGCATTGACTGTGAGGAGGTTTTGTCAATTGACCAAACACATTTTGGAATGAACCTATTATAACTGCGTCACCAAGCATCACCAAACAATGCTAAAATATTTACTGCCCTACTCTGCTTTATTGGGTTGAAATCTGTTTGTATACGAATGCGTGCTCTTTTATTACAAATTATAATTAAAAATTGCAAACAAGATACGTTATGTTATGTTTTTCTGATACAATAAAGTAAGGAAACCAATTTGTATAAGTCAATAACTTAGACATGTCACAGAAATTTTTCTTTAAATAAATAGACTGTTTTAATACAGTAAAATATCGTTTCGATTTCCATTCGGGGACATCTATAGCTCCAAACAAAGTTTGGTTTAATTTAATTTTCCCATAAGCGCATTTTGGAACGGAAATGTCGGCTGTTAAATCAATAAATTAATACGTTCTTTTTGCGTTAATGAATTCTACATCCACGAAATTGCTTAGCTATACTTGGTTTTCTCCATGAAAATTTCCAAAATAAACAATGTATTGCCGATTGAACTGCGCGTTTCGAAGTTCAAATCACCTAATGGGTCTGTTGCACACTTCGGCTACATCGGTTTAAAGTATCAATTCTAACGTAAAAAGCCGCAAAAATAACAATGGCAGCATCAGAAAACACTAAAATTCAGTATTAAACTCACGAGTTGCGAAAAACACTAGACACTATTCACCCCTGTATCTTTCCACCACGTGCACGATATTTCGCGAAATCAGCGCGGCACATTCAAATAATCACGGCCGACTGTCATCTTAGCTGACTTCATAAACAAATAAACAGTAAACACTGACGGCGTCTGCTCGAATTTTAACGTTTCAATATCCTCAATTCCTCACAGAGGTTGTGAAAGGTACGGAAACCGATATTTATGTCGAAAACTTATCAAAATGAACAATAACACACAGGAGTTTCAAGCATGATGATCGAAGTTGGAATTATCCTTGGAACTACTGTGTGTTATTGTTTCATTTTGATAAGTTTTCGACACAAATATCGGTTTCCGTACCTTTCACAACCTATTGTGAGGAATTGAGGATAATGAACGTAAAAATTCGAGCAGACGCCGCACAGTGTGTCCGCCTGTGGAAAAAAACCCCCAACTTGACATTCGCCCTTTTAAGGAAAAAATACATGAAAACTCCTCAGAGTACGTGGAATGTCACTCTGAACTGTTTTTTAAAAAAAAATATTTTAGACAAATAAGGGCTTAAAATGTCTCATTATGAAAGGGTTGAAAAAGAGCGTTTTCAAGTGTCAACTCTACGCAAAATTTGAAGTGTGTAAAAGGAATCTTTATAAACCAGAAGTTTCAGTGATTAAATACGTACTCTGAGCTATCTTTTGATGCCTAGTTTTTCAAAAATAACGAGGACACCTATTTTACATAATTAAAAGCGAGAGTCTAAATGTCAAAATTTTGAGTTTTCTGAGACTTTTGGAAGTTAGCTCCGCTTGCCTCCGGTTTGAAACTTCAATTAAATGGTAGCTCATACTATGCAGAACATCTCCTGAAAAAATCTCTTGCACATATTTGCACCTTTTTGAGATACACGCATTTTAAGTTGAAAAGTGAGCGCATAAAAACGCATGAAACTTACTCCGCCCGCGGCTGGGCCGAGCGATATTTTACCAAAAAGTTGCGAGAGACGGTTTTTACCGTCTGAATGACTTGAATTCGGTACCCGGGGTATTTTTTAACGTTGAATTCAAATTTTGCACCCGTTTTCAAAATTCGGAAATCCAAGATGGCTGCAGAAAATTTTTTCCACTACTTGGTCGGCGGCCATCTTGGATTTTAGAATTTTGAAAAACTGACGCAAAATTGGAATTCAACGTAAACAAAACCCCCAGACACCAAATTTCAAGTCATTTGGACAGTGTTGCCATATAGAACTCGACTAAATGAAAATTTACCCCCCCCCCTCCACCCTTGAAGCGACTTACAACAATACCATTCACCTGATAGGTGTATTACTATGATAAATACGATTCCTGAAAGTTTCAACGTTTAATTCGCTCTCCTGAAAAAGTTACGGGGTTTTTTTTCCAAAATGAGCGTAAAACGCACACCGTGCGCCGTCAGTGTTTACTGTTTATTTGTTTATGAAGTCAGCTGTGATGACAGTCGGCCGTGTTTGTTTGAATGTGCCGCGCTAATTTCGCGAAATATCGTGCACGTGGTGAAAGATACAGGGGTGAATAGTGTCTAGTGTTTTTCGCAACTCGTGAGTTTAATACTGAATTTTAGTGTTTTCTGATGCTGCCATTGTTATTTTCGCGGTTTTTTACACAGGAATTGATATTTTAAAACGCTGTAGCCGAAGGGTGCAACAGACCCATTGTTAATGCTGTCGCTGTGGAATGGGCGGGAATCCGAGCTATTCTAACCTCCCAATACATGGTTTTTTATAGTACTATCCAAATAGTCTCTTGGATTAAGCTCTTATGGCCCAAGCCCGAGTATACTCGTTTTTTCTTCTCAAGTCTATTTCATATTGTTCCATTCTTCATTCCCGATAAAAAGCGGTCATCGATGAAAACACTTGAAAATTAAGATTTCGTTGAGCGCCTTCAATGCATCTTGTAGGCAATTCCAGCTCCCCCGTGTACGAACAGTTAACTACCTTCCCTAAATAAACGGAAGAGTGGCTTTCTTTTGAACTAACGGGTCGTTGAAGGGTTAATTTACTTCTACCGAGACCGACATGAATGATTCTCGGTGCGCAAACCAGTGGCGTCGCGTGCAATTTGGCAACACTGCATTCTACCCATTTAAACTCATTTAAAAGGTCGAATTCAGGGGGTGCACAGTGCACAAGGACAATTCGATATATTTAATGAGTTTAAATGGAGAAGTCGCGTTGTTGCCAGATGGCACGCGACGCCACTGGCGCAAACAGAGAGAAGAATAGGATCTTTAGATTTTTGGTCGAAAAGTTGGACCTATTTGCACTACCCACATCGTAAAGGTTTTTTGAACGTATAGTGAGTCCAAGTTACAACTGCCAAATTACACAAATGATAAAATAACGTTGGGATGTTAAATACGCTTGTTTGAATGTGAGATTCCACCCAATAGCTATATGGCAACTCAGAGAGCGAAATGAAAATGAAAACGAAAACGGTGAAGCTCGCGCGAAAAGAAATTAAACAAAAGCTCAAGCATCCGGGAGCAAAGGATCCAGGATTCCGCTGACAGTCGCAGTTGGTAGGGAGACAATAATTCGGCGGGAACCTCGCATTTCACATGAAACACCCGAGTCGAAGGCCGCACGGTATAGGAACGGATAATGCGCACAGTGCGTTGAGAAATTTAGACAATCCATGAAAATTTCTGAGTAAAAAAATCTGCTGAATAATGAGGCTCTTGCTCAAGGTTATAGATAAAAGAGGTATGCTAATCTGACTTCGCGCCACAAATTCAGTGGCACGCAGTTCAAAATCACTGCAGGCAAGATGGCCGACAAAAGCAGAAAACGTATGCTCATTGCAGAAAACATCAGCCCTCTGCAGGAAAGCAGGGACCAACCCAATGTTTTCTGCAAAGAGTATATACGTTTTCTGCTTTTGTCGGCCATCTTGCCTGCAGTGATTTTGAACTTCGCGCCACTGAATTTGTGGCGCCAAGTCAGGCGAGCATATCTCTTTAATCTATAACCTTCGCTCTTGCTAACTTTATTTGCTTTAAGCGATTGAATTGAATCGTTGATTCTTGAGTGAAACCCAGCCAAAACTATAACGAGCTCATTAAAAAATCGCAAAATTCACTGACAAAATTACTTTTAAGTTTGACGCGTATTTACGGAGCTGCCGCTGAGCAGATTGCAGGTGAGCACCATGGGAGAGTTTTGATCTATAAAATTAATGCTTTCATCTGCGTGTTTCTGGAGAGAGTAACGAGAGAGATGGAAGAGCTTTTGGTTACGCCATAGGTTGAATGTAGCTCGGTCAAAAAGTTTCTTGAATGAAGCACGGGTAGTTGCTTAATCGATGAAATATACGCATTTAGCGTGACGTCAAGGTTTGATATCGCTTTAATCGGTAGATTTTTTGACCCAGCAAAAAAAAAACATAACCTCAAAAAGATGTACTGGCTGAAAGCATAGCCATTAACTCTTGACAGGAAACCATTTTAATGCAGCTGCGACGTCTTTTAACTTAAAATACCGCAGACTATAAATTGGTTTTGAAGGTTGCTGTAAAGTGTGTTTATCGGTTTCTTTCTTTGGGTCGAGTTGGAATGGGTTGTTGCGTATTTATGCTTCAGGATTATGGCACATTGATCCTAATGTAAAAGTCCGTGAAAGTAACGATGCTCACTGTAAAAACATTCAAAGTCCTTTCATTAATGCAGTAGATTACTCATATTTTGAACAACCCATATACTACAACATCATATACTATTTTTAACGACTTGCTACTGTATAGACGGATCTATCATGTTCGAGTAAAAATCAACATACCTTAGAAGCAATTCATCTTATTCGTTTAGGTACCTACATAGAATTCGCGTCTGATTTTGCAATCTTTAATTTTCAGAAGAGATTAGGCTGCTAATGTAGCCATAATATTTCATGCATGTCAGAAAAAAATCCAATGTTTTTATGGTTAAGGGTATGTTTACAAAAACACGGTGGTTCTGTCTATGTAGAACGTAGTAGTACAATATTGATGAAAATAGTGTACAGGGGGGGGGGGGGAAGACTGGTAGAATTTACCATCTCCAGGTGATTTTGACGTCTGCTAGCAATTATGGTAAATTTCACCATAATGTGGTAAGTGCAACGTGCCTTGCAGTGGCGTAGCGTGCAATTTGGCAACTTTGCACTGTATCCGTTTAAACCCATGTAAAATGTCGAATGCGAGGGTGTTCAATCGAACACCCGATGGTTTGATATTTTTCAAGGGTTTAAATGGACGAACTACAAAGTTGCCAAATTGCACGCTACGCCACTGGTGCCTTGTGGTAAATTGAGGTAACATGTTGGTTAATTTTTCCATAGTCTAGTGAAATTCACCATACTTGCTAGCAGACTCCAAAATCACGTATGCACATGGTAAATTCTACCAGTCTTTTTTTCCGTGTATTATTGTAGCTCGGGTTGATCAAAATGGAAGTGATTTCTGAGTTGTTTAGTAGATTTTAAGAGTGTTTTAATGTGCACATTTTTTTTTCTTTTTTTTCGGGGCTTGAGTCCCGAAAGTCCCCCCCCCAATGACGGACCGCCATCGTTTTTGATCCACTCTGCGTCAGGGACCCGATCAAGTTGGCGAAAATTTGGACTTGTCTTGGAAAAACAACTC
The DNA here is from genome assembly GCA_011764245.1 of Trialeurodes vaporariorum. Classification (NCBI taxonomy): domain Eukaryota; kingdom Metazoa; phylum Arthropoda; class Insecta; order Hemiptera; family Aleyrodidae; genus Trialeurodes; species Trialeurodes vaporariorum. The sequence continues at coordinate 64,290,400 of VMOF01000320.1, read as the reverse complement.
TTTTTCCACGAATGCTAGCTGATTGGTCGACGGTGCAGATTCGAAGCATCGGATCCTTTTTGAGTGTTTCAGCTTGATTGGGCCCCACATTTCTGATGTTTACGCTTTAATGACATAGGTGTCCGCCCCCAATGAATACAAAACAAGGGGCCCTAGACACACACATGGGCTTTTTTCTTTTATTTGGACCTGAAATCGCGTTAACAAATGTCTGATGTAAATTGACCAGCCGAGTTCGAATTTGGCCTTAGTTTTGATAAAAATATTCTAGATTTTCCACAATTTAAACTAGAATATGCTGAAAATTGGGACGAGTTAAGTAGAAAATGATATAGTTTTTGAAATCAGCGTCCCAAATACTATTGATTAGCACACTATTATTGTATGTAACAAGAAAATTCATTGAAATAAGTTGAAATTTAGTTTAAAAAAACACTGATGTTTGGTGCTTTCGCGGACAGTTATATCGTTAAAGAGCCTATACTTTGCATTCCTGGTTTTTTGTTTGTGTTCGCCCACTGTGCCGACAAGTGCAACTTAAAGGGAGGGTTACTCGTGCCCCCTTCCCCCTCCTACAAACCGCCTACCACGACTCGACTGTATCTCAGGGTGGTTTGAGAATGAAACGTTTGTAGTGAAGGAAGGGGGGGGGGGGGTAGGTTTGGGGTCTAGTTACAGGTCCCCAGGTAGTTATTAATATCGTTACATTCATAAAAGGGGTCTCGATTTTACAGACGACAACTATTCCTGGGCTTGGGCGCGGCGGCCCGGCCGAGACTTAAGCAGTTAAACGTTCTCGACCCGCGTTCGCGTTCGCTCGTTCTTTCTTCAATTATACGATTCCCAGTTTTGAACACCCAACCCCTCCCCTCTTCCGTCACAAAACCCCCCTCCTTCTCCCCTTTCCAAACCCTCCACCTTCTTGAACATTGAACAGGGACCGATCCCATTTAAATGCCGGACTCAGGTTCAAGGGTGTTACTGCGGAACGTTCTTTTATTTCAAGCGATGAGTTTGCAATGGCCCTCGATACAACCTAGCCTTGGAAGGATCAAGGAAAAGTGTGGCAGTAAAATTAACCTCTTATAAACCAAGCCCGAGTATACTCGTTTTTCTCCTTTAGTCCATTTCACATTGCTCCTGCACTTAGCGATTCAGAATAAACGCGATTCTGGAGGTTGACGCTTACAAGATAAGGTTTCGTTCGGGCGCCTTTAATGCTTCGTACATGCAATTCCAACTCCCCGGAGTACGAACAGTTAACTACCCTCCCTATATTCATGGTGGCGTTCTTTTGATCAAACCTGGTCCGCAAAGGGTTAAGAGTCGGAAAGAAGGGCGGAAAAAGTAAAAACAAAAAACAAAAAATAAATGAAATAAACAGGCTTTTCAAGACATATATAGTTTCCTGTTTATTTCAATGCCTCGTCTGACAGTTCTACAGTTTATAGTAAAGGAAAGTATTTCCTCCCCGACACTCTTTTACGTCGGAAAATCCTTTTAGCCGGACGCTTTTCGCTGATCGTTGTTTTCTGCCAAGTGTTTTTTCATGATTTTTAACTTCTAGCCGGACTCCTTCATCAGGGCAGGGGTTATTCCTCTGATCACCGGCCCCGCGGTGATTTCCAAATCGGGCAGGTAATAATTCTGATTCTTGGTACTTTTATCTACTATTTCTTCATTTTTTTCGCTTCCCTTGAGGCTGGTAGAAGTTTTTTTTTTTTACCCTGATAGATAGAACCGGAAAACCCCCGCTCACTCAGTATTTTGGAAAATATAAAACATGGGAGTACAAAAAAAGGGAGGCGGGTTAAATACGTTGACAATTAAACAGCAATAAACTGTCCGCAATTAATAAAGGTTCACTGTACTCTGTTCTGGATAAAAAGTCCGATTAAAAGGTTGGTAAAGGATGCAACGCAGGCTAAATCCGTTTCCATTTGATCTTACATTTATTTAATGTAGTGTCGAAGTGTCTTGTTTGGCAACGTTGCATTTGTTTCATTTAATACCATGGGAAATATCGAGCTATCTAAGAATACGACTTTTTGTATGAGTTTAAAAGGACAAAATGCTACGTTGCCAGACAGAACGCTTCGCCTTTGATTTAATGCTTAACGTATATCCATTTCGTTATAAATTTTGGGATGAATTTGGCAACGCCCACGATGAGGCTTGCAGATGCGGATTGATATCTATCGTCTCGATTTATATTCCCCCTCCCCTCTCTCACCACTCCTACTCCTTCTCCTCTCCACAACAGATCTAGGAGGAAAATAATTCAAAGTAACTTTCATTGATATCTTCTAAACTTTCTCTTTATCTCGAGCTTTTCAGCTCAGCTTTTATAAGATGGCGAACGGTCGCCGTCCAGTGGAACGAATTGTAGCAATTCTAGACATTATTTATTTATGGAAAATTCCAAAAGATTTTACACAAAAGTGGTCTTGCACATGGCCGGCCGCAGAAAAATTTCCAAGGGGGGGGGGGCAAAATTGTTGAACCTCAATGGAAGGTCTAGTAGACCGCCCCCCCCCCCCCCCCCAGGGCAAAAAGGAAAACTTTTTTTTCATCCAAATGGTGTACACTTATTAAGCCATGGTAGGTGTATCAAATACATGGGAAAAAAACTACGGTGAAAATAACCATACGGATACCTGATTTTGGCACCTGCTAGATGTTATGGTAATGTTAACCAGAAGTATGCTATGTTTTGACTAGGTACTAGGTGATGTTACCTGATTGCATGTCAAATTTACTCAAAGTATCAGTAAATGTACCATACTTCTGGTCAAATTTACCATAACATCTAGCAGGTGCCAAAATCAGGTATCCGTATGGTTATTTTCACTAATCTTTTTTTTCCGTGTAATAGTAATAATTTTGACGTGTTTGATATAATGGATAAAGAGACAACAGACGAAAATGATATCAAGAAAAATGTTTGATTCTACTATTCCTTAGAAAAAATGGGTTAAAATTACAAAATAAACAAACAATGAAGTTTGTTTACTATTAATCCTTTGATTAACATTGCATTTTCTTTTATCCTTTCATTTTTTACCGTGAAATTTTGACTTTTTTGAATTCCAGGGGGGGCAAGTGCCCCTTCTTGCCCCCCTCTGCGGGCGCCCATGGTCTTGCATGAAAATAGGCTACGTTTTACTTTGCATTTAAGAACCGGTGAAAAAGGTAGAATTCCAAAGTTTTAATTGAGCAGCCAACATGGGGTTTTTTTCCTGGGGGCAAAATCCTGAGTGCTTTTTCTTTGCTTTTCAAGCGCGTTTGACCCCTAAAAGCTCTGACTATCGAGGTAATTGGTGACACTTCTGTCCTTTTTCACTTACAATGAGTCTGTCGCAAACTTTTGCTGCAGCATTAAAGAATGTTGCTTCCAACTTAATTAAAATCACTTGATAATAACGTTCATAGCATCAAAAGGTCCCATAATACACTCTTAGACTCAATTAATGCGTTTGTAACAAAATTTCACGATGGCGTATAGAATAAGCGAATGACAATGGAGTCCCCTCTAATTTCAGCTTTCTCTGCCATTAATCGATTTTTTCAGCACAGCAAGATGGAATTAAGTGGGGCTCTCCCATTGCCTCTCACTAATTCGACAGTCATCTTGTAATTTTGCTGAACTCATTTATTATTGAGTTTGTGATTGGATTCTGGAACTTGCTGATTCTCTTAACGTTATATTCAAATGACTCAACCCTCCATAACGCTGTAGTAAAAGTTTGCCACTGATCAATTTAGGGCAATTTTGTACAAAAACACAATTTGCACACTCTCTCCCTTGAAATTGGTGGATTTTCTTTACCTATACGCGCAAAATTAGACAACCCCTTTTTTTTAGTTCCTCGGATTTTCCGTAAATGTCGAAACGTGTTAAATCCCGGGGGAGCTGGGGGAGCCCCTTCCGCCCTAAAAGACGCCCCTTTTGACACCCAACAGAGTTTGAATAATTTCACCTGTTTGAATGGAAAAAATTCAACGTTGCATAAATGGCCATGCCACGCCACTGATGAATAATAAATAATAAGATAGCAGACGACAAGTATTAACATAAATTGTAGTTTTACAGACTATTGTTTAAAAAAAAAAGAAAGAAAAGTAGTGAAACGAAATCGACAAAAACAAAAATGCCAACTTTTATTGTCAAAACCACTTCTAAATCTACTGTGTGGTGAGCAATGGGAAGCTCCGGCAAATCAAGGCAAAAAAGATAGAGAGAGGATTTCGACTTTTATCCGAATTTTTTATTCAAAATTAATAAAACGACAAGGAGCGGCGATACGGATCTCGCATTTGAGTATTTTATTTACCCTCTTGAATTTATTTCTCTCCTCCCCCCTATGTCTTTTCCGAATGATTATTCTTTTGAAAGCACTTGCAGGAAGGAACAGAGATTGCGAATTTTTCTCCTTTCCCCTCTCAATCCTACTTATATTCGGGGAATCATTTTTGGTTTCCCAGCGGTTTATGAAATACAATAAACTAATTACAAACTCGATGCCATACTGAACACCAATAGTCAGTACCTGCTGTTAGGAAGAGTTGTGCGACACAGCAGTTTGAATCATGCGTGTTTGGTTAACTCAAAAAAAAAACTGATCTTTTTAAAAGAGCTGTCACTTTCAGTCATATTGAGCGTGAGTCCAAATTAGTTTGGAATTTGCAAAATCTGAGAAAAATAATTTTTCTGATAGGAAAAAAAACATTACTGCGTTCGTTGAAAATTTTCGGGTGCTTGTTGATGACCATGATGAGGCAATTAATCATCGTTGATCACAATTAACAATTGCTTTGACTGAAGCTCACCTTTACAATCGAAGAGTTTAAATGAACTTATACAAATACTTTCGCTTCTGGTAACAAAACAACTGATTACAGATTGCACAGCGCACTTTGGAAATTCGCGAATGTACCGAACACACCCGCGGAACTTTCCATTTTCCGACGAGAAAAAATTCAAACACGATGCACTAAATGCTGATTTCTCAGAGAGTGATAATCGCATATATCTCCAACTGTGCACATCTCATATCTCTACTATATGTATACCAGAGAAGATCCAATCGTTGGTTGGTTGGTATCTGTCGTCATGTCTTTTAAGCGGCCTTGTAACTTTATACTTTCCGAACTACCCTTGTCCATAATCCGAGATATCTCGTCCTTTGTGTTATAGAAAAATTCAAAAGACCAAAATGTGTGAAAAAGTGACAATAAAGAAAAAAAATGCTGAATGAAGAAATCCTTTGATCATATACATCATTCAACTAATTTTTTAAGTTACACAGACACAGGGAAAAAATCCAAAAGTATATTTTAAAGAAGAGAAAATTCTCTGCATCAGAAAAAATCTTAAATCTTACCTAGGGTATCCCCGAAGAATCTTAGGATTCAACCGCTGAACGATTCAGTTTTTGAAAGAATTGCTGCGATCAAAACGTGACCGGGGAGTGCCATTAGTTGAATTATTTGCTCGACGCAAAAACATTGTGAAAGTTTATATTCATACGCACATGTTTGCTGTGAATCCACGTAAAAGCTTCCATTAGTCCGCATCCCTTTTGTTGATATTTGTGTATTCAAAATATACATCAGGAGAGGAGGTAACATTCCGTCTTTGTTATACCTCGGTGGCCTAAAAAGTTCTAGGTGCTGCATTTTTATTTTGGGACGCGAGCTGAGTCCTCTTTTTAGCGCGCCTTTAAAATTGATGTATTCTAAAACAATATCCTGCTTTTTACGATCGTTTCTACAAGAGTAGCGGTGGCTCATGAAATTTGGCAATCGCGTTCATTCTTTATTTAAAGCTGTCAGCCTCTTCAAGAATGTGTCAAAACCTCTAGCTATTATTTATGCATTTTTACCGTTGATAAGAGAACTGCACGGGAAAAAAATAGTTGTTAAGATTTACCATCTTGATGACTGATTTCTGCACCTGCCAAAAAGATGGTAAACTTTACCAGGTATTCGGTTGAAAAGAACAAATGTCTAAGTTCATTCAACCCGATATATGGTCATGTTTACCATCTTTTTGGAAGGTGTAGAAATCAGTCATCATGATGGTAAATCTTACCAACTATTTTTTTCCGTGTGAGAAAAAGGATTCACAGATTTTAGGGGGTACGGTAAGGTCATGCCATCAAAAAAATTTCAAATACAAGGAAAGTTTAGATGCACTTTCCTCAAGAGCCCTTTGAGCTACAGAGTAGAAATTTTGCGAGAACATGAAAGTACCATGGACCATCCATTGACCATGGAACTAAAGAATTGAACTTAAATTTTAAAGCTCCGTTTTCAAAACTTAAGACTTTGAAACTTTTTTTTCAATTTTTTGGGGTTCTAAGACCTCACAATTAATGTGTACTGTTTGGATTTGATTTATTTTAGTTCCAAAGATAGATCTTAAAATTCTGAACTAATAAAAAAAATACTTAGATACCATTCTCAGTTCCTGAGAAAAGAAAACCTAAACAAGGAAAAAAAGAACTTTCGTTAAATGCGAAAAGAAATAAAATTGACGACAAATTTCTAGACTCTGCACTTTTCCTAAATTATTGATTCTAAATTTCTTCTGATTTTCCTCAAAAATCTAATTTTTTTGATAAGGAGTGGTGTTTTTCTAAATTTAATGAAAAATAGGGAAATAGGATAAATGGGGAGATCATGGTATCAAATTATTTATCATTTTAATCAGACAGAAACACTCTTTACCTTGAGCCAGTGAATCAACAATATAGACAAAATATATATTTCACGACCTTCCTCCTTACCTTGTGACATATGAAGCAGATTTTGTGAGCAGTTTTCAATCAACCCCAAGTATCACCAAAATTACCGGCACGGGTCATTATTTACTGTCGATTTCAGAAAAAGAAGTTATTCACATTTCGATTTCTTTTTCTTTCACAGGTACTACTGTCGTTCAGAAGTAATAACCCATTTGCTTCCAATGACAATTTCCCCTCCTCATCCTTTATTTTTCCGTCCAACCAAAATGCACGATTGTTTAATCTTTGGTTCTATTATGTAATCTTTGTTTACATACCATATGTGTCCACATATCCACGCTGTTAAGGATTCTTCTGGGCAATTTAGATATTAGAAGAGTCCAGAGGTAAGACGCGATAAACGTCGCACAAAAATCAAAATTAAAGGTTGATGTACAAATTGATTGTAGAGATCTACACTAGCGCAAGACAATTAATTTTTGTGGATGGAAAACCATTGGTTTTTAATGAGAATAAATTATCTTTAAACGTTATATCCATCTGCCCTTCAGCTTAAAAACAAAACTGGACATTGGACACATTGTGACATTTATTTTTTCGTTTTTCCATGGACTCTTCATAAAGTAAAAACGCAATACCCACGCTGTTAAGGATTCTTTTGAGCCGTTTTGGTATCTTTATGTGATGGCTGTGCGAATTAAATCAACGCAGTCTTAACGACAAACATTGCATTTTATTACAAAAAAAGAGGAAAAACAATTAAACAAAAAAAAAAAGCAGAAAAAAAACAAAACAACACAAAAATAAAACAAACAAAAACAACACAAACGAACAAACGAAAAGAAAAAAACAACAAAACCATACTTCTTCAACCGCATCCTCAATGATGACTCCTGTAATGTAGATCAGCCTTAGCCAATAAGCGTTATCCATGACCTCTAAACTTTCCCTTTTCTTTGCGAAAGGGGACTCTAAACGACACATCAGAGCGTGAATGAAACCAGTTTAAATGAGACAACAAGGGAGTGGTAAGAAGGTTTTGGGAAGACTATGGGAAGGAGGGTGGCCTGTCATTGAGATTGGTGAAGGGGTGCAACGCACGTACCCGCGCAATCCTCATGCAGCACCCGCGCTCCTCATCAGCGACTGGACCAGACAAAACGGAGACCCCACAAAGACACCGTGCGGTGAATTTTCGCCTGCGAGCCAGCGTTTAAAGGAGGAAGTGTATAATAGTTTTACACTCGGAATAATATTTGAACTCGTATAGGATGAAGACTGGAGGAAAGGGAAAAATATCCGTCATCGGGGAATTTCGCTCTCTTTTTTTTTACCGCATTTTCGCTTCCTGGAAGCTTCATGGTGTGCCGCGCCGCGCCGGGAGCTGCCACCGTAACGCGTAAGGTGCTGTGTTGCCGAAGTTCAAAATTTTAAAACCTGCATTGATTACCATCTGAGCTATTATTTTAAACATTTTCTCCTACGGAAAAAAATGGATGCATGAAATTTACAATACACAGGTGAGAAGTCCAATTTCACTTATCCAATAACAATATATGAAAAATTAAAATGTCTAAGTTTAATATCCATAACCGTACTACCCAATATCAAAAAGTCCAATTGCACTAATGCATCCATAGTTGTATTTTATTTTCCAAAGCGGAGCATAATTTTTATTTTTAAAATTACCTATATCCTTTCATGGGCATCCGCAGCGGGGGGCAAGGCACCCCTCCCAAAACAGTCAAAATTTCTACGATAAAAAATGAAAGGAACAAAAGAAAATGAAACGTTAATCAAAGCGTAATAATCGAGAAATTTATTGTTAGTTTATTTGTAATGGGTCTGTTGCGTATTTTGGTACATCAATATAATTCATTGTTTCTACGTAAAATTCTGCGAAAAAACAACGACGTGCATATTAAAAACTTTCAAATTCACTCATTAACTCAGAAAATGCCTTCCATTTCAAACAACCCGCGCTACACTAGACACTATATCACCGACTTATAACGACATAGATGGAACCATCTCGTTTATGTAACATGAACAGAACTTACAGACATTGCAATGTTTCGTAAGATGCGCACATTTCTTATACTATTTTGTAATCTTTGATAAACCGAAAAGACCAGACAACAAATGCAGCTTACATTTTACGTATTAAAAAAGAAAGTCCATCATTTTTGTAGTTACGATGTTGTTTACTTATGCACGGTGGGTTCCGTCTATGTGGTAGTATACCGGTGCAAATAGTGTGTCTATAGTGTAGCGCGGGCTGTTTGAAATTGAGTGATTTCCTGAGTTAATGAGGGATTTTGAACGTTTTAATGTGCGCATCGTTATTTTCGCCGAATTTTACATAAGAATCAAGGTTCTATATTGCTGTAGCAAAAGTATGCAACAGACCATTTTCACTCAATTTTCGAAAAGAATTGTATATTATTCATTCTTCTTACTATCATTATTATCTGTTGTCCCTTACACCTACATGGCTTAATATAATGTATACTACAAGGGTGGATTTTAAAGTAAGCCTAGTTTACCTATTTTTTTTCTCATAAAGTATCAACGATAGAAAAGAAAACAAACCCAGTATTGAAACGAACGTACTTTCAGCTTTCTAACGAGCTTTAGTTTTTTAAATTTGGCAATGCGTTGCGGAGATATCGTGGATTTTCCCCACCGTCTCTCCTTCAAACGTGCCTACCTCTTCACGCGCTGCAAGAAGACTGCGAGTTTTGGCAGGCGATGCGCTCATCTCCGGATCAGACATCTCAATAACACATGGTGCATGTTGTTTACTGAATAGACTACTTTTCTACTGATAAAATGATCCAATTCGTATCAATCTTCAAACTTTCGGTCGTATTTTGTAAATCGTCCTTTAACAATCTATATCTCGAATTTGAAAAATGTTTTGGACCTCTAGTTTGCACCAAAACGCTCAGTTTGTTAAGCCCTTTTGATCGACGTATCACTCAATAGGGTTCGTCTTTGGGAACTTTTGAGATATCGCCCCTGGAGGCGTAAAAACGTTGGAAATTTTGGGGGCTCCAAAAACCAAATTTTGACTAAATTGTGTCACAGCCATAGTTTTTTTCTGAAAAGTACTTGCTTTTTAGAGTATTTTAGTTTACTCAATTTTTAAATTTCGACTTTTGAAGTAAGAATAATGAATTTTTGAAAATGAGTTTATATCGAACTTTTACCTTCAATACATCAAGAACTAGGAACGATAGCAACCTTTAGTTTGCGCCAAAAGTTTTATAATTTTATGCCCTTTCAAAGAGGTTATCACAAGATGGGGGTTGCCATTTGAAAATTTTGAGTTAGGGGGCGTCACCTCCCCTTAAGGTCACCCCCGGAAATGTTGAATACGCCAGAATGAAGTTCCCATAAAGTTAGAAACATCCTTCAAGTTTGGTTGTTTTATCTGCAACCGTTCGAAAGTTAGATATGGGGGCCGGGGGAGACTTTTGCCACACCCTGCATATTATACATTGGGCATCATAGAGATATCTATAACCTATGCATAAGGGTCATGAACGTCATAATCATAGGAGGTCTATGTCTATGAGTCTGAGAGATGGGTTGGAACGCTACGCGATTTTTGTCACACTGAATGTGACCGATGAGTGCGTTGTTGACTGACCGTTGACTTTGCTTTAAAAAATTATCTTGGTGTTTCTTCAAAGGATCGGATGTCAGATAATAATGGGTCTGTTGCGTACTTTTGCTACATCAATATAACTCATTGTTTCTAACGTAAAATTCGGCGAAAATAACGATGCGCACATTAAAAACTATCAAAATCCACTCATTAACTCAGAAAATACCTTCCATTTCAAACAACCCGCGCTGCTCTAGACACTATATCACCGACTTATAACTACATAGATGGAACCATCTCGTTTATGTAAACATGAATAGAGCTTACAAACATTGGATTGTTTCGTTTAGATGCGTACATTTCTAATATTATTTTATAATCTTTGATAAATTGAAAAGACCAGACAGCAAATGCAGCAAATAGTTCATGTATTTAGAAGGGGATTCCATCATTTTTTAGTTACGATGTTGTTCACTTATGCACGGTGGTTCCGTCTATGTAGTAGTATAGCGGTGCAAATAGTGTCTAGTGTAGAGAGGGCTGTTTGAAATTGAAGTGATTTCCTGAGTTAATGAGTTGATTTTGAACGTTCTTAATGTGCGCATCGTTATTTTCGCCGAATTTTACATAAGAATTAAGGCTCCATATTGTTGTAGCAAAAGTATGCAACAGACCCATTCCTTGTGGACGAGCCCCCGCATAGTGCAAATCACAGACGATCCCGGAAGGTCCCAAAAGTTTGGCAACCTTGACCAGGAATGTCCGCGGCCGCAGAGAGACGACATAATGTACACGGTAACAGCCATCCCCCCAAACCCCCTTCCTCAATCCCTCACTATGAACCGTGAATCCCTATTCCATTCATATAACATGGACAGATATTCCGCGGCGCGCGCGTCCTCTCGGGACGTAAGTACATTTATTCCGTCTCTGTCTCGCTTCCCTCATGGACCCCTTTTTTTCTACCCCTTTCCCTCATCTGCGCTGCGTGTCGCCCCTTTTCCGTGTGTACTTTATCATTTTTGCGGCAGTTGACGTGTGTGTGGCCAGATCGGCCGAGCGCCCTCCTTCGCCTTCTGCACCTCGTTCACAGGTGACCACGTTTTTAGGTTCTGTCGATGCAAAGCAAAGTATGCATTTGGACGGAATTTTTAGTCCCTGGGGGATCGTAAACGATTATGAAGAATAAAAAAAGCCAGTTATCAGAATCGAATATTTGACACAATGGAGCTGTTGCAAACTTTTGCTACAGGCTTAATAACAGTTGATAATGGAGTAATACCCAGTAAAAATAACGATTAGCGCACTAAAAAATCACGAAATCCACTTCTAAACTCACAAAATGCTTTTAAACGCGAGACCGTAATGGCGGCCGGGGCCGCGGTTTTCATTGGGGTTCCCTATCTTCAATCAGCGCCATCTACACGAGGTGTTCTCGCAACACCACACAAGAAGAAGAAGAAGCACACAATTGCCACAAGAAAACCGCGGCCTTGGCCGCCATTTCGGTCTTTTCACTAAAAGCATTTTGTGAGTTTAGGAGTGGATTTTGTGATTTTTTAGTGCGCTAATGGTTATTTTTACAGGGTATTACCTCATTATCAACTATTAATAAGCCTGTAGCAAAAGTTTGCAACAGCCCCATTGTTGCTTTAGATAATAAACAATCTGGAGAGGACCCCACCAACGGTGCATTCAAAACCCACATCGCATCCATCACTCACATGTTATCAGTTGGATGTATGTCGCGGGCAGTCAGCATAGTCAGGCACATAACATTCGGCTTGCAAAATGCCTTGGCAGTTTACAAACTTCGCTATTTGCCTAAGCAATTTACAACTAAGCGCCTGTAAACTGCCTTGGCAGATTAATAAAGGCCTAGGCATTTTTCCATCTGACTATCTTGCCTGACTCGATTTCAGGCAATTTACAAGCATGGGCGGATACAGGGAATTGTCTTTCTTTCTCTCCTTCCATTAGAACTAATGTGTTAGAAAAGGATAGCAGAGGGGGCCATCACGTGACTCTGGCCCCCACTTCTGTCCTTGTCTAACGCACGTTTTCAAATGGGAGGAGAGAGAGATAGACAATCCCCTATATCCGCCCATGTTTACAAGCCGGGTAGAAATGAAGTAGTGGGTGGTAAACTGTCCGACGCAGAAGCCAGGCAATTTGCAAACCGCTGGAAGAATGTATATAGCCTGGATTTTAAGTTCAGGAATTCAATGAGACACTGGAAAAGTGTGTCTAAAGCCTAATTGACCCTCTCAAAACTGGAGCAAAATGTTACAAATGGACAGCTATTCAACCACAGATAACCGATGAATTAATACTATAGCTAAGTCACTTGGTTTCCTTTGCGAACAGCGTGTTGCGTGAACTTTCTTGAAGGCGCGTTAATTGCTCGGTCAAGATACACAGTGCCTTGTCTGGAGTCGTAGTAATGATTGGTTTGTGCCAGCACTTCCATTCTGTAACCGCAGTAAGCACTAATATTTTCTTTTTTTTTCTTGATTCCATGGCGCGCAGAGAAAATTGATGAAGAGATCTTTTAAAGGCAATTCAGAGATTGAATCAAGTTCTCGCAAAACGATTTATCGACTCGACCGCTAACTCTTTCTCATGTATCGTGAAGAACCCGTGTGCAATGCGCCAAATGACAGGAAACTCGACAAGAGGCAATTATATATTTTCAAAAGAGTTCGGGAAAAGGAAGAAATTAGAGAGAAAAATAACTCTTTTATAGGAGCTTTTCAGTTCGGATCCGGTTCTTTCCTTAGGGCGGGAAAATTGTCAGAATGTATTCATTAGGGCTCCTCTTCGCAGGCTAGGACTTCTCACAGACAGTGCTGCCAAATTTGGTCTCCCACATAATTTAGTGTAAAATGTGTTTCTTTATCGCCAAATCTGGCAGCACTGCTCACAGAGTTGCCAACTATCTTGTCTCAGCAAAGCAAATGAAAATAAATCAAAACAGACAAACAAATTCAAATAAATCATCTTTACAAGGCCTCCTACTCTGAGGATCAAGAAAACGGACTTGGTGATGACGTCATCCGGTGAAAAAATTCGGCAATTATATACCAAACTATCTCTCTCACACCCACGTTACCCCCCCCCCCCCCCCATGTACTGCTATCTCACTCGCATCGCTGAAAGCGTATACAGACAATTTTATTTCCATGTGAAATTTGTTGGCATACATTAATTCCTTAAGTCGCTTTAACGCAATTTGATAGTAAAATGTCGAGAGACAAGGATCTTTATACCAGTTTCGACTTTTTATGTTACGTTTTTAATCTGCTTATTTTTTAACGGAAGAGCGGCTCTGTTGCATTATTTCGATATCACATGGCGTAACCCTCTAAGGGCCAGGTTATTTCAACAGAACGCCACTCTTCCGTTTATAAAGGGAAGGTAGTTAACTGTTCGTACTCAGGGGAGTTGGACTTGCCTATACGACTGTTTGAAGGCGCTCGAAAACATTTTATCTTATACATGTTTTTATCGATAGTCGCGTTCATCCAGAATGAAGACCGAAACAGTGTGAAGTAGGCTTGCGAAGAAAGACGAGTATACTCGGGTTTGGTCCATAAAGGGTTAATTCAATGAAATGTTGACTCCAAAGCGAAATTAAAAACAGATTTTGATTGGAGCAATGTACATCACTCAACAGTAGGCGACTATTGGCTGTTGTTTTGTTGCGTCTTCAAACTAAATTGAACCCAATTTACTTGCCTCACGCTCAGAACACGGGAAGCATATCATTTGCTGTGTCTCTATTGTCTCTGGCGAATAATGACAGTTTAACCCTAGTCTGCCTGACCATTCGAACTTACACGAATGCCTGACATGGGCCTCCGAGGCCCACCTTTAAAATACATTGGTTTCACTACTTTTGCCGCATCTTTTCTAGTTCCGCTCCATATCCATCGATTTTTATCATCCAAAATTATTTTGACCCCTTCAGTAAACCACCCTGACCTTACCCTCTCAGCATTTTGACCCAAAACCCTCCCTCCCCCCCTTCCCACCCCCTCCAACCAGAATATCGTGGAGGTGGAGAAATTGTCTGAATAGTCAATTATGTTTATTTCTTTTTCATGGGGAGCTCTCTTGCTATAGAAGGTTCCCCCTCGAATTTTTGGCCGCGGGTGTATCTACAGGGTCGGAGGGGCTCCCTACTTCAACCCCTCCTCCCTCATCGCCAACCCCTCCCCCTCCCCCTTCCCCTCCCCCCAATACCCACACCAAATTTAATTTGTTTTTTTTTATGAAAGTGCGTGGTATTAGTAACCATTGATTCTTGAACCCCTAAATAAAAAATGTTGGATGAGCCCTTACCCCCCCCCCCCCCCCAACGACCCTCCTCCCCTCCCCCTCCCCCCAAGACGAACACAATTTTTTTTTTTTTTTTTTTTTTTTTTTTTTTTTTTTTATAACCACATGTAATATTCGTAACGGTTGAGCCCTCACCCTCCCAACCATCCAGCGCCCCTTACCACCCCCACCCCCTCCCCTCCCTCTTCACCCGCGATTCACACCAATTTTTTTTGTTTTTTATGAATTTGTGTAATATATTCATAACGATTGAGCAATGACTGAGGGTTGAGCCCTGAATGCCCTTCAACCTCCCAACCCTCCACCACCACCCCCTCCCCCTCCCCTCCCCCTCCCCCTCCTCCCTTTGAACTTTTTTTTTTTTGCAATGGTTGGCCCTTGCTCCAATGACGAGTCAAAATTTGGTTGGCCCACCCCCACCCCCTCCTCCACCCCCTCCTCCACCCCCTCCCCCACCCTCTCCCCTACCCTCTCCCCCACCCTCTCCCCCCACCCTCTCCCCCCACCCCCTCCCCCCACCCCCTCCCTTCATCCTTCCACCCACCTTCTTTCTCACCACCATAATATTTCAGGTATTGTCAATGTTACCGAGCTAGGTTGTTATCAGTGGTATTTATCACAGAATAGAATACTACAAAGAAACTGAGTAAATAAACATGTATCGCTGTGAATTCTGTGGTATTATTGTTTATGTAACCTAAAAATATACCGAGTCTAAACAGGCAATACTGCCAACTGTAGTTTCATGAATAACAGCCATTATTGCCAACTGCAGTTTCATGACAACCAACATTACACTGCCTGGGCCTCCGAGGCCCATGTCAGGCATTCTAGGGGTAGCGATGAATAAATAATTACTACGGCCATAGTTTTTGTTTTTTTTTCACGAAATTTTGGGAGCATACTCCTGAAGAGTTTTGTAGAGCTATTTGTGAAGCTCAAGTCTCTAGGAGCATTTCCGGAGAAATGGCGCGATAAAATGTCACGCGGTGGGCCTCGGAGGCCCATGTCAGGCAGACTAGGGTTAAATTTGGCAACATTTTCTAGTCTCGCGTATGGAAGGGGGAAGTGTAACTTGTGAGAAAACAAGCTGAGCATTGAGTAGGTGAAAGTCAGTGGCGTAGCGTGCAACTTGGCAACGTTGTATTGTGCCCATTTAAACCCGTATAAAAGATCGAATGCGAAGGTGTTCACCGAACACCCTATCGTTCGATCTTTTTCATGGGTTTAAATGGACGAACTGCAACGTTGCCAAATAGCACGCTACTCCGCTGGTGAAAACCGCGTATTTCAGTTGAACGAAGATGACCGAGCTATATGAAAGTTCCCACATTTATGGTGAGATTATAGGAGCAAAGATCGAACTCAAATCCGCCGTTTTCACCCAATACTTTTCAAAATACTGACCCACCGACTTTTGAAACAACCTTTGCGTCGCTGACAAGTAAAATATGTATTCCTCGGCGATAAATGTTACGTCTCAGGTTAGCTGGGCTAAGTGCAGTTTAATCGATCTGATTTTTGTCCCTCTCTTGGATTCAAACAGTCACCCTCATGACAGAGACAAATAGAGACCAAGCACTCCGTATGTTTCCCGTGTTAGAAAAGTGAAGCAAGTTTAGCGGTCACAGTTTCGTTCGGGAGTCAGCGGCTGCAACGACAAACATTGCCTACTGTTAAATGGTGAAGGACAACAAAAGGCTGTGATTGGTCCACGGTCCCGGAAACGGAAACAGGTTTTGCTTGTCGAATGCAAAACACGCGCTCATCAGTCAACAGTAGGCAATAGTTGGCTGTTGTTCCGATGAGTTCCGACCAAAATTGAGTCCAGAATAGAGGGCACCTGTCGCAAGCGCTTTGTGCTGGGTCTCTATTTGTCTCTGCCCTCAGATTTTTACTAAATTTGATCACAATGGACTGATGTGTAACTAAAACGGCTGGACCTCCTCTCCCCCCTCTCCCCCCTCGATCTGACCAGGGATGGTCTTGATCGGTACTCACTCATCGAAAAATGAAACATATCCACAAAAAAATCTTTTTGACCCTCCATGCGTCAGAAGCATATAGTTACCAAATTATGGCCAGAAAATCGCCACTTTTCCTATTTCACTCAATCACAGACATGAAATAAGGCTTAAAAAGGGGAACTAGGCCAACAATAAATAACACCTTCCGAGACGTTTCGGTGCACTCACAGCACCATTATCGATCGGAAAAATAAAAATAAAATAAAAACAAAATACTCAGAACGAGGAGCACACACCACAAATTTGGAAGAGGGACTGATTAACAAAATGCCGCAACATAGGTTACGTAAACAAAACAGACCAACATAACGCAGACAGAGCCTCAATCAGATGTTAACGTTTGGAAAAACTGGAGGTATGCAACACTCAACTTTTCCACGTCTGCCCGATAGTTGCTTATGGAGTCTCTGGTTTTTAGAATGTGAATTATTTCTAACACAGCTCTAGCATTGTAATTTTTCTCCTGTACTAGAACCTTCTAGCACAGCTTCAGCTTCTAGGTTCTAGCACAGGAGAAAAATTGCAATGCTAGAGCTGTGTTAGAAATGATTCGCATTCTAAAAAACAGAGACTCCATATGCAACTACCGGGCAAACGTGGAAAAGTTGAGTGTTGCATACCTCCAGTTTTTCCAAACGTTAACTACTGATTGAGGCTCTGTCTGTGTTTTGTTGGTCTGTTTTGTTTATGTAACCTATGCTGCGGTATTTTTTTAATCAGTCCCTCTTCCAACTTTGTAGATTGTGCTCCTCGTTCTGAGCAGGGCTGCCGTTTTGCGTATAATCAATGCTATTTTTCGATTCACCGATGATTTCACCGGTTGAGAAAAGATTACACAGTTCACTTCAGTGTATGACTGTAATGCACAAAAATACTCTGATCTGTAATCTTTCCTTAATCGGTGGAAACTCCGTTGATTCATTAAAATATCCGCAAGTTTTTTAAATTTATCGGCAACTCCACCGGTTGAGAAGAGATTACAGATGCGAGTATTTTACTTTATTACAGTCATGCACTGAACTGAACTGTGTAATCTTTTCTCAACCGGTGGAATCATCGGTGAATTGAAAAATAGCACTGATTATACGCAAAACGGCAGCCCTGGTTCTGAGTATTTTGTTATTATTTTATTTTTATTTTTCCGTTTGATAATGGTGCTGTGAGTGCACAGAAACGTCTCGGAAGGTTTTGTTTATTGTTGGCCTATTATATAGTTCCCATTTTAATCCTTATTTTGTCTGTGATGTTTTTTTGGCCATTTACTTTGTAATTGTTTTAATGTTTCACTCAATGTAAAATTGGGGAATATTTTCATGCAATCTGACAACTATGGTCGGAACAGTTGTCGGAGCCATAGCCGTAGCCAGGATATGGTCTTTGTCTCTGTTAGACCATTTAAACGCATGTGTTAGAAAAGGACAGAAAGAGGGGCTGAAGTCACGTGACAGCCCCTATATCCATCCTTTTCTAACACATGCATTTAAATGGGCTAAGAGAGAGAAAGACAATATCCAGGCTCCGGCTATGGTCGGAGCAGTAAATACACCTAAAGAAATCTCGCCTACAGAGCTTCCATATAAATCAATGATTATCCAACACGAAAACATTCGGCTCTGAATTGAAAATCGGACAAACAGATTGCAGGTACTTGGGTTCAATTATTGCGCATCAAAGCTTCAAGATGAAAAGGATTCGATCCGATTCCGGGTTCTCTCGATTTCCTAGAAATTTGTAGAACCCAGCGAGCGACTCCTATACAGAGCTCTGAAAGAGAATCGATAGCATCAAGGCTGTCAGTTCGTGTGTAATCAAGCAAATTTCCAAATCCTTCGACGGCACGACCGGCTGACAAAATATAATACAGATCCGGTGATGTTTACAAGGCATATGGTAAAAGACTGTTTTAGTAGAGCACCGCTGAAACTGCCGGAATCAACAAGATATTACAGATTAAACGATGCGTCTGGAGGTTGGAATCACCCAAATGTTATTGTTGTTGTGGAATTGGCGGGATTTCGAGCGATTCTAACCTACGAATGCAATATTTAATCTGTAATATCTTATTGATTTCCGCAGTTTTAGTCAAGAGACCAGGCATAATTAAGCATTTTCGAAGACGTAGAATTCAAATCGCAAAAAGGTAGCATTAATTGTTTGATTTAATGGTCTAAATTTCCGTTCAAAAGTTCGCGTATGGGTAAATTACATTGAACCAGAGTTTGTTTGGAACCAGAGGCCCTCGGACGGTAATCGATACGATATATTGCATGGAACCAGTCAAAATTAAGCATTTTCGAGGACGTAGAATTCATAATCGCAAGAAGGTCGCATTAATTGTTTGATTTATTAATCTAAATTTCCGTTCAAAAATCCGCTTAAGGGGAAAATGCATTGGATCAGAGTTTCTTTGGAACCAGAGGCCCTCGGACGGCAATCGATACGATATATCGCTCTACTAAAACAGTCTATGGTTACAGTGCTTGTATAACTCTCTTATCGACTGTCGATTGGGTACCAAGTGCTGTCTCACTAGTTTTGCTGCGTGATTGATAGATGACGTCAGACAAATATAAGTATTGGTTTATAGACCGATTTAGCACGACGCGCGACGTTACAAATATAATGCGTCTGTTGCAATATTTTGCTACAGCGCTATATAGAGTAATCAACTCCAAGTAAAATCGCGTTAAAAGTCCATTATGGTAGCAGTAGAAAGTCATAAAATGCAATAACAAACTCTCCCGAGGCATTTGACTTAAATCCAAGATGGCGGTAAAATGTAGAGCAACCTGTATGCAAGCACCATGGTAAAACCCCACAACATCGATCACAACCAATCACAACGCAAACAAACTCATAACCTCCGAAGCTGTGAGGTTGTTAACGTTGGCCATAATGGATGTTCACGGTGCGTGGTCACAGGTTGCTCGATATTTTACCACCATCTTGGGTTTCAGTTAACCCTTTAATGACCAGGTTAGTTCAAGACAACACCACTCCTCCGTTTTTACAAAACAAAATTCTGTTCGTGCTCGGCGGAATTGGAATTGCCTTACCTACGAATTGAAGGCTCCAATACGAGACCTTATCTTGGAGTTTTTTCATCGCTATATTTGCTTTTATTCGGAATGAGGACTGAATCAATGTGTGATAGACTAGCGAAGAAAAACTAGTATACTCGGGCTTCGTCCATAAAGGGTTAAACGCCTCTTGTGAGTTTGATACTGCATTTTATGACTTTCTGATACCACCAATGGACTTTTCACGTGATTATACCTAAGATTTAACACTATATACCGCTGTAGCAAAAGTTTGCAATAGACCCATTGGATCCAAACCAATTTCCCGTCTCACTTGCTCACACACAGTTTCTAGTAAGAAATCGGATCCATATTTTCGAATGCAAAGTCATGCCAGTAAATAACCAATTTTGGTCTTACTGTCATACATAGCTCGTTGGTCATACTGCACTTTATTGATTGTGAGGTTACGCAAAGTGCTTCTATTAAATCGACGGTGACTCTGTTGCGTCCGCGTCAGCCGCTGTCAGATCGAGAAACCGCACTTCTTCATCAATATGATATGAATGACCCTTTGGGGGTGAACGTCGCTTTGGTCGGGACTTGGACCATTTTCTCCTGCGCGCTTACCAAGTCACCACTGCGCCTCGTCTAAACTCAACTTGACGCCA
The DNA here is from genome assembly GCA_011764245.1 of Trialeurodes vaporariorum. Classification (NCBI taxonomy): domain Eukaryota; kingdom Metazoa; phylum Arthropoda; class Insecta; order Hemiptera; family Aleyrodidae; genus Trialeurodes; species Trialeurodes vaporariorum. The sequence continues at coordinate 64,269,979 of VMOF01000320.1, read as the reverse complement.
GACAACTGACGAACTGACCAACTGACCAACGGCTTTTGGGCACAGGTTCAAGATTTTGCAAACAAAAGTGAAATAATCTACAGAATATTATGTTGATTAGGCTATTCTTCGGATCCTGTCTTTCCATGTATCGACAAATTTGATTTTTTGATTCACTGAAATGGTTCCTATGGCAACCATGCTTTTAGGTTGAGGGGAATCAGCGTGCTCTGGACTACTGATACAGCGCTCCCTAGAAGGAAACTTCCGGTGACAGATAAACCATAATGGGTCTGTTGCAAACTTTTTCTAGAACGATTAAGAGTGTTTAATCTAATGTGAAATCGCCTGAAAAGTCCATTGGTGGCATCAGAAAGTCATAAAATGCAATATTAAACTCACAAGACGCGTTGAATGAAATCCAATATGGCTGATAAATATCGAGCAATCTGTATACATGCACCGTGAACATCCAAGGATGGCCAACTTTGACAGCCTCACTGAAGTTAGAGGTTATGTGTTTGTTTACGTTGTGATTGGTTGTGGTCTATATTGTAAGGTTGCTATCCTTGGATGTTCGTGGTGCAATGGTGCATGCATACAAATTGCTCGATATTTATCCGACATCTTGGATTTCATTAAACATCTCTTGTAAGTTTATTATCGCATTTCACGACTTTCTGATACCACCAATGGACTTTTCAGGCGATTTTACATTAGATTAAGCACTCTGAATCGCAGGGGCGTCGAGAGGGGGGGGCTGATGGGGCAAAATGCCCCGGGCCCCCGCTCTCAGGGGGCCCCTAAATCATGAGAGGAAAGAAAAAAAAAGGAAAGGAAAGGAAAGGAAAGAAAAGGAAAAGGAAAAAAAGAAAAAAAGAGAAAAAGAGAAAAGGAAAACAGGGAAAAAAGCGAAGAGAGGGAATATGAAGAGTAAAGAAAAGGGGAAAGCAGAGAGGGAAGAAGTAGTGACTGATGACATGATGCTTGAAAGTGGGGTCGAAAAGGAAGAGACTACGTAATTTCACGGCCTGTGGCGAGCCGAATAAATTGGGGGCCCCCAGCCTCAGTGGCGTACCGGAAACTTTGGGGGCCCCCCGCGAACCTTCAGTCGGAGGCCCCCTACATTTTTACACAGTGAATGGAGGGTTTATAAAGGCTTCCCCATCTAGAGGAGGCTCGGGGATCCTCCCCTGACATTTTTTGAAAATTGAGTGCTCTCGAGATGTTTTTTCACGCAGTTTTATCTGTAAAATTCCGTTTCTCTCCCAAAAAAGAAAAGAGCTGAATTTCTGTTTCTGACAGCCTTAATATCAATTTATAATACCACGGAAAATTCATGGCCAATTTACCACATTTAACGGAGGAACAAAGCAACTCTTTTTACTTTCATATTTTACTTATTTATTTCCTTCTCCATCTTTATCTTCATTCTTTCAAATGTTATGTTTTGTCAAATACACGGGTCAGATGTAATCATGGGGCCCTAATTGGGGGCCCGCGCCGCGGGGGCAGCGGGGGCCTCCGGTACGCCACTGCCCAGCCTACTTGAATTTACCTTAAAAACAAAAATTGTTATTTACCTTAAAAACAAAAATGTTAATGTTCGATCTAACCTCTCGGTGAACCCCCTCCGTGAATATTTCCATGGCTCCTTCATCCACATTCCTTTTGACTCTTCTCCCTCCAATTACCATGAGTCAAGAGCAACGATTCCATGCAGGCAAAATCGAAAATATATTTGAACATTTCAATTTTACAGTAATGAAAGTACCGTAAAATTCAATCTGAAGGTCAGGAAAATAAAAAAAAAAATTCCGGGGGAGGGCCCCCGAACCCCCCGATTGTCCTGAGGAGAGTATTTCATACCCCCCAGACCCCCTGGAGTTTGAGTCGTACCAACCCCCCCCCCCCTCGGTGAACCCCTTGGTGAGAATATTCCATATGGCTCCTCCAACCACATTCCACTTGACTCTTCTCCCTCCTATTAAGAGTCACAAGCAAATATTTCATGCAGAAAAATCGAAAACATAATTCAGCATTTCAATTTTACTAGCTGTACATGAAAGTACCATAAAATTCAATTTGAAGGTAAGGACAATTAAAAAAAATTTTCCGGGGGAGGGCCCCCAAACCCCCCGATTGTCCCGAGGAGAGTATTTCATACCCCCCAGACCCCCTGGAGTTTGAGTCGTCCCAACCCCCCCCCCCCAAGGCAAATTTCTCGGCGCGCCACTGGTTCTTAGCAAAACCTCCAGAACTTTCTCGACGTCCCTGCCAACACTTGTGAAAATGTGTTTAGCCAGGGAGGGCTGAGAAATGAAAAGTTGAAGAATGAATATTTTTTTGTTTATTTTTAGAAATCAAAGTAGAAACGAAGAATTTTCAGTGTCGAAAATCTTCAAGTCAGTCACATCATGTGGCAAAATAAAACGTAAAATTCAAACATTCTGTTGCTGTGATTATTTGAAATTTTTCAGTAGAGATAGCTTAAAATTGCGTCAATTAGAAGCTTGATTTTAAAAATTTTCCGGGGGAGGACCCCCAGACCCCCCTTAACCTGCGGGGGGGGGGGTGCCCCTAGACCCCCCAGGGGGGATGATACAAGAAATAGGGCCCCAAATGCACAGTTTGCCCCGGGCCCCCAAAATCCTCTCGACGCCCCTGCTGAATCGTTGTAGCAAAAGTTTGCAGGAGACCCATTAAGATTCAGCTGTTAACGATATTTTTCAATTCACCGATGATTCCACCAGTTAAGAAAAGATTACACAAGTCAGTTCCGTGTATGGTTGTACTGCACTAAATTACTTCCATCTGTCATCTTTTCTCAATCGGTGCTATCGCCGTTAAATTATTAAAACATCCGCAAGTTTTTCAAAGTCATCGACGACTCTACCGGCTGAGGAAAGATAACAGATGCTCGTATTTTCCATGTATTACAATCATATAATAAACCGAACTGTATCATCTTTTCTCAATTGGTGGAATCACCGTGGTCAGTTGAAAAATGTCATCAATTATATGCAAAACGACCGCTCTGGTTACAACTCGTGTTATACAAAAATGTTTTCTGAGATTGTTCCCCCCGCCCCCGCAACCTGACCCCCACAAGTTAGACCATCAATGATCAATGTCCATATAGGGGTCACTGCCGCAGGATCTGTTGACTCTAGTATGATAAATATAGCGATTTTTTGGTCAAATCTGGCAATACTGTTGTAGACGGACGGACACTACGGACATTGAGCAGTGTGCACGCCTGTGGGACACACCTTGACAGTTCAACAGGAACAGCCCACCCTTTCAACCGACTCCCTCCCCCCATATCTATAGGTTGAGAAGCTGGCCGCAAAAACCCCCCGAGTATCCGTGAGTGGAACGCCCCCTAATAAATATCTTGGTCGAAATTAGTCCTCCGGTTTACTTGCTGCGACTTTAGCGAGACTGCGGCTGAGGACGGGCTTGCACTGGGTAGTGCAACGGTCGCTGCATGGTCATCACTGCGAGCTCAGTACAAGAGCAAACATGATAATCTTTGGATTTTGGACGTACCAATTGGCTATCAGGCATCAAAAACGCATTGGTTGGTTTAATTGTTAAAGAATTCAAATAATAATAATACAGCATATCAACGTCGTGTAGCATAAAAGGAGCTGACGCCTTATTTGAGCAAAAGTGAGTTGGCTTCAACGAGTTTCACCTGAAGAGGGGCTAGGCCGCTAGGACGTGTTGTAAGTCCGATCCCATCAAAGTGTGGCAGTATAAGGACGATTTGATTCTGGTTTCTTTGCCTTAACTTTTTTAAACCTATCATCATAAAATTGCAATTAATTTAGTAGAAATTGGTTGTAAATGAAAGTGGAAGTGCTTTAGGGTGGCTAGATTCAGATCAGTTTTTGAGATAGAATTAATAAGATGTATCGCAGCCTCTCTACCGCTATCGCTTGGTGATTACAAGACAGTGGCGCGTCGTCGCCGGTAATCTGGCTACGTTGCATTTTGTTCCTTTAAACCCGTGGAACCAGTGGCGTCGCGTGCAATTTGGCAACAATGTATTCTATCCATTTAAACTCATGTAAGAGATCGAATTCAGGAAGTGCAGAGTGCATGAGGAAAATTCGATGTATTTAATGAGTTTAAATGGAGCAGTTGCATTGTTGCCAGATGGCACGCGACGCCACTGCTTGTAACTATCAGTTCGAGGAAGTGCAGTGTGCAATGTGCACCTCAAATCGTTCGATTTTTTTTTTCGAAATTAAATAGACTAAATACAACGTTGTTAGATTGCACGCGACGCCACTGATTCAAGATACATTCCACAAAAAAACCCATTTGACGTGAAGAGATTTTCCGGGATTGCAACCTGGGACTCGGAACCTCATTAAAACGGCAGGTAGGTGGCGAATTTATTTCGAGACGCATCTCTCTAAAATATACCATTTAAAGGCGATTTCGAGAAAATATGATATTTTGCAACGGTCCTTTCTTGGATTGGCTCTACCATTAGAAACCCCACAATGGTCAATATATCCTTTGAGAATTCCCAAAACTTAGGTGACTGGATTTGAATAACGTTGAACGACACCACCCCCCACCCCCTCCCGGTCAAATATCGACAGAAGTTCACGCAAAGTCGCGAACAGTTCCGCGAAGGAGTTTATCACCACCCGAAATGAATTGTAACGACACGACCGAGTGAGGGGGGGGGGGAGTTGTCCGCGAAGAATTTCCTATCGCTTATTAAAATCATTCCTGAATTCAGGACCACAGATTATCAACCAAAGTGTGTGGGAGAGAGAGAGGAGACAGGGGAGAGCTTGGAATAATGATGAATCCATTTTGTCTCGTCTCGACAGCGCGACTCAGTTTGTAGTCGTTTCATATAAACCTCGATTTGCATCACCACAAAAAGGGCTGAGAATGGTGATTATTATTCGGACGCTGAAGGTTGAACTTTTTAAGCAAAGTTTTTTTTTTTAAATTTTTGGATATTTGTAACTTGGGTTTTCATTTCACTCCTGTTATTTTTCTGGGTTGTTGGTTTAAGGTGCGATGAAGAACCAGTTTCACAAGTCTTTGTTCTTATTCGACTGAAAGTCATACACCTCTTTCAAACGTTGTAGTTTCTGTTTCTATGGGTATTTTACAATGGCGCAACCAGGATTTCTTCCATCTCTCTCATTTCCCATTTGAATGTATAAGTAGGAAAAGGACAGAAAGAGGGGGTTTTATCCCGTTGTCCATCCTTGTCTAACGTACGTTTTTCAATGGAGAAAAGAGAGAGATGAAGAAACTCTCGGTGCGCTACTGGTATTTTATTATCATGTTTATTAGATTTTTTAGGTTAGTTGCATAGAGTAAAAATGAGAGTGTTGTGATATGTGTATAGATGAATGTCTTTTATAAAAGTGTGATGGTACGACAATGATAATGACAAAGGAGGATTCAGCAATCTGGCAACTGTGGATAGTTCCCATTTGAATGCATGAGAAGCAATTGATTTGTAAAAGGGCCATGGCCCCCTCAAGAATCGATTGTTCTTCATACGTTCAAATGGGATGATTTCATGGTTACCAAATTGCTGGATTCGCCTAGAGTCCCTATATACTATGAGAGTTGCGCCATTGCTGAATCCATTTCTGATTGGCTCTCATATTTAGGCCGTCAAGAAAGCTCCAAGAGGCAAAATGCAAATGGCGGAGGGTTTGTTTACTATTCGCGAAATCGCTTTCATTACACATTTGAAGTAACAGTGACCGCGGTAATTTTTGTGAATTTTTCCTCTGCTTGAATTTTATTCTGGAGAACATTATCTCTTTCAATAACGACCGTTATTGTCGAGAATCTGAACCTAACCTATAAGAGATAGCAAAATAGTGGCAACAGCGCAGAGGCAAATGGCCATCCGCCATTTGCAATTTGCCTCTTGGGGGCTCCATTGATCCGCTTCTTCTTCTTCATTTTGAGAGTCTTGTCGCAACTCTCATAGTATATAGGGACTCTAGATCCGCCGATGGATAATGATGATTTATTGCCAGTCTATAAACATACTTTGCCAACAAATTAAATTAAATAAATTAGGTTTACTATACAACTATAGACATAAATAAATTAACATACAATTAACAAAACAATTTAAGACTGAAAATTTGGTACATCCGTAGGCAAGCCTATTTTGGAGGTAACCTTCAAAAAAGAAAATTAAATAAATAAATAAAATGAGAAATGGAACATTTGAGAGTTTAGGAAAGTGGGGGAGAGAGAGAGTGGTTTCTGGGTTTAACAAACAAGATACTTTTCTTCTTTTTTCGTTGCTAAGTGTACACATATCCGTATGCCTAGATGAATGTTTATTCAAAGAGTATGACATTTTTTTGGGTTGTCGGCGGACTCATATTGTGTAAAATATTTGTTCAGTCGTTCTTTTTACATCATACCAATGGGCAAACATTTGCTACAGGCTTATTAATAGTTAAATATTGGGTAACCTGTAAAAATAACGATTAGCCCACAAAAAAATCACGAAATCCATTCTTAAACTCACAAAATGCTTTTAAACGCGAGACCATAATGGCGGCCGGGGCCGCGGTTTGCATTGGGTTTCCCTATCTTCAATCAGTGCCATCTACACGAAGTGTTCTCGCAACACCACACAACAAGAAGAAGAATCATACAATTGCCATTATATTTAAGTGGCCTCGGCCGCCATTATGGTCTCGCGTTTAAAAGCATCTTGTGAGTTTAGGAGTGGATTTCGTGAATTTTTAGTGCGCTAATCGTTATTTTTACAGGGTATTACCCCATTATCAACTGTTAATTAGCCTGTAGCAAAAGTTTGCAACAGCTCCATTGTGGGTTCCAAGAGATCCCGTCCAATCTTAATCCGTCCAATACACTTTTGGTCCAAAAAAGATCGTCCAACGTAAATTAGTCCAATTTAAATTGTCCATTATGATTTCGTCCAAAGCGCTAATTTTTCCAACGTACAACTTATACCCACATTTTATTTAGTCCATTTTGAATCGAAGGAATGGACGATTTTTCAATTCCGTTCAATATTTTGAAACATTCGTGGAAATCAACGAATCAACGGAACACACTTTTACTTATTGGAAGAAATGAACGATCTCAATTTTCCTATTAAAAGAGACCATTTAACTATCCTATCGTCAGATTGAATGTTATGTTTGTAGATTGAGCATACCTGCTCAGTAATGAAGAAATAATGATATTTATTTGCATCAGAGATTAATTATGACGAGTTCCCATGTAAACAACCGAATTTTTCCTCTTTGCAGCAACGTAATGTTTGAATTACCCGCGCCTAATGTCAAACTTAAGAGTCAAATTTGCATCATTTTTTTCGGTTAATTTTGTTTTATTTAACTCTGATTATTGGATGCTATTTATACTTTTTTCGGCTTCCTTTCGCTCGTCCACGTACTACATGCGGGTAAAGTACCCTTTCACAAAATTCTATGTATGTCAAATAAAAAGTGATTTTTCTTTCTAAGAATTCAAGATCACCAAAAACTGACCGTCACTGACAGTATTTTGTCGCAGCGTGGTAAAGCAATGCTAAGGGCACCGCCTTTATCTTTATCACCATCACTCTAACAAAAAACAACAAACTCTTTGAATGCGTAGAGCGTGTCGCCCACATACGTAGCGCATCTTCTCATTTTTGGACATAATGTTTTTGGCCAATTTTTCTGATGGACGAAAGTAAACTCTGGACATTTTTAAATTTGGACAAATCATTTTTGGACGTATTCTTACATTGGACAAAACAGAAAGTTGGATGAAAAAAAATTGGACATTTTTGCATTGGACGAAATCTCTGCTAACCCCATTGTGGCTTGTGCTATTCGATAACCGTGTTTTTTGCCATTTGATTCTACGCAAAAGTATCGATTTCTCTGGGATTCAGTGAATTCCTTGAAGAAAGATCGGTTATTTTACCTAGGTTTAAATGAAGAGAATCCGTTGTTGCCTCATTGCACAAGCCATGCACCACTGCATCGTGCAATTGTTGACTGGGCATACTATATCCTGAGGAAGAGCGTTCGGAGCACCAGTCGTTTTATGGGTCTTGAATGTATACAGAGAAATAAAATATAAGGTGTTATTCTTATTTCCTACTTTTCTTTGGTCACTATTCTTGGTGAATGATGACATTTTTTTTCTTCTCATAACCCCGCGTCGAGTTTTGTGCTTTGTCTTTAGTGAGACAGAGTATGTTCCATTGTTCCCTTTTTCCAGAAATCGATACATTTTTTATCAACGACTCGGTTAGACAATAAAAGAAATCCCGCGTGGAAAAGTTCACCTGATCATGTTACGTGAGTGTTTTTCCTGAGTACGAAAATATCGGAAACATAAAGAATAATTACATTTTTCGACCAGGGTTGCCTGGTGGGTATTACGAATGAAAATAAGGGCTTCGGACCGCAGCAAAAGTAAGTTTTCGGTTCGTTTCGGGTTCACATGCCCCTTAGTTTCGCTTCGAACCAGTTCACATACTTATAACTTATAAGAACACTTCTGTGATAAAAAAAGAGAGAAAATGTGGAAAAGAAGCTCCGTCTGCTCAAAATGTATTAAAAAGTATTGAATTATCATCCCCTATACGTTTAAGTGTTTGAACTGGTTTGAACCAAATTCAGCTAGTCGGTTCGAGCCCGGCTCTTAGTACTTTTAAGGTATAAGGTTCATGGTTCGGTTCGCAGATCAGAAAATTGAAAGTTCGGAACAGTTTTTGGTTCGCTGTTCCGGCTCAGTCCTTGATGAAAATTAATTTGATTTCAACCCAGATTTATCTTCTCAACTGATTTTTTTTTAAATTTCCAGAGAATTAGGATTCAGGCATCAAAGACTAATCACCTGTCTCTGATCTTTATTCGTGTGTTTGTTTGTTTTTTTTTCTATAATCTTTTTGACTCCGAGTAAAAATACGCAGCTTGTCGCGTCATTCGGCAACAATGACGATTCTATATGCTACGAAGTGAGGGATTGACATCGCACCGGTTTAAGAATTGCTTGACCCGCGGTTTGATGGCACTTTTATTGGTAACTAGCCGTTCCAAACACCCCACGGGTGCCCTCCATTCCAGGGGTACGAGCTAGTTCCCACATTGACAGTTGGTTTATGCAAGTTTGTTTTTTATTTAAAGAACCATGGTTGTTAAATGAACGATTGAAGAAGTACGATAAAAATGACTGACAAAAAATGACGATTCAAAAGTATCGGAGCGCTCAAGTTTAAGCGATGAGCGTTAGGACCGAGGGAGTTGGGACAGTCTTAACCCTTTCATCCCTGGTGTACATTGCAATGTACATCTGAATAACATAGAATCTTATGGAGAAAATGAAAACATTATATGCACATTTTTTTTTTTATTTTTTTTTTTTATGAGAAAATTGTGCCCAGATCAGCTATGATGACCAAAACTCTATCCTTGAACAAAAAGTGTTTTCAGGATTGAAAGAGTTAAGACGGGCAACGAAAATTAAACATTTGGAAGACCAAGCGCTCTAGCAATCTGGGAGGTAACCAACTCCTCCCTCCACCTCTCACACTCTATTGCTCGATGAAATTCAGCCGAGCGTAGAACAGGCGGGGAAAGGGACAGATAAGATGAGAGAGTCCAGCGCAACACGGCTCGGAGAAGGGAAGGCAAGCGACAGAATCAGTCCCCCCCCTAATTTTGAAATTCAATTTGCGTCGCTCCCAGACGACTTTTTCGAAAAAAAAATTCCACAGATCTCTTCAAAATACCCTAGGGAATCATCGTGCCAAATTTGAGGGAAATCGTTTCGGCCAATTTTCGGGAAATAAAAAATACATTTTGGAGGGCCGTCAGCTTTATATATATAATAATAACGTGGGGCAGTATCCACCAAGTTTTTATTTTTTGTTTGTTTTGAAACTTTTTGACAATATTTCAAAACGAGGCATTTCCCTTACACTGAGAAATCAAATGATATTACCTAATTACAAAACTCAAACTCAAAGACTGTTTCTATTAATTATTATGCAAGACAGTTCAACTGTCGCTTGTGTGAGTTGAATGATCGCACACTTTTTGTTAATTATTTTATTAATGTATTTTCTTTTTATCAAAGAAATAACATAGATGTTTTAATGAACTTAACTGATAGTTTTAAATTTTCGTTTGAATTTCTAGAAACATAGTTGGGCAAATGGCGAGTGTCCCACAAGTCCTAGTCATTAATCAGGATTCGTAAATTTTTGAATTGTACTTCAACGGTAATCAGAGTCAAGGTTATAGATTAGAGAGGTATGCTCATCTGACTTCGCGCCACAAAGTCAGTAGCGCGCAGTTCAAAATCCAGATCCAAGATGGCCGGAAAAAGCAGAAAACATTGTATACTCTTTCCAGAAAACATCGGACTATTTTCTGCTTTTGTGGAGACGGAGCCCAATGTTTTCTGGAAAGAGTATACAATGTTTTCTGCTTTTTCCGGCCATCTTGGATCTGAATTTTGAACTGCGCGCTACTGACTTTGTGGCGCGAAGTCAGATGAGCATACCTCTCTAATATATAACCTTGAATCAGAGTGGAATTTTAACGAATCAATGATCGTGATATATAGTTCAATTTCAATATTTTAGACATGGGGTCATCCTCGATTCGTTGAAAATCCACTCTGAGTACCGTTGAAATAACATTCACAAAAATTATGATTACCGAATACTTTGACTCGAGGGACTCGAGTATAATACCCCGTTTGCCCAGCTCAGTTCATCAATTATTATTCATAACTAGAAAATGGATTAAAATACTTTTAGAATTTGAAATGTTAGTTGCAGTAAGAGATGGTGTCCCTCTTGAAAGTTTTAAATGAGATCATGAGGAGATATGTTTATTCGAGATCAAAAAGAATAAAGCTCAATAAAGCTCTTGCAAGTACTTCCTCGCAAGAGACTTAGCTGGGAGTTCAGATGGATCACCCGTGTGTGTCTGCACTACGTACTTGCACTCATCCAAAGAAGAAAACCTTAACATGAAATGTACAACTGTTTTGAAATAACTACCTAGTGATTTTGAAGAGTATTTCTTGCAGATTTTTTTTTTTTTTTTTTTTTTTTTAATTGAGGAACACAAAATGATACCAACAAAACAATTACAAGTTGTGTAATAAGCGAGAAAAAAATACAGCTTAGTTCAATGTATTGTTCTTTTGTTCGAGGTGCAAAACGTATATACTACATAGTGCCTAATGCACGGGTGATAATACTGAACTTTGAGCCGTGTCCTTTAACTAAGGAGTGAATTTCATATACCTTTTTTAATGGTCCCACCGTTTTTTTTTCGCTGCAGTGTTGTACACCAGAATCGATAATCCATTTGACTAGCATAAAACCTTGCTAGAGTTTTATTTTTCCATAAAAACACGTGTAAAACAAGTTGAAGGAAACCATGCTAGAAACTTAGGGTCGGATGTTTAAACCGTCAACATTGAAAGCTTAGCTTCCCCGTAAGAAGTTAGCTATAAAACTTTTATTTGAACCTTTTTGACTCCACAGTCCACTTATTTCATATTGTTATGACACCAAGGAAATATTGTAAGTTTGTTGATCCTTTTATACCTTAACCGAGCAGATGTTGATTCAAAAGTGCAGGAGCCTTACACTAAAATGGTAAATTACTCTTGAGTTAAAGTAGGTAATACATTTCATGCTCTATACGATCGCATTTTAAATGTATGGTCAGCAGTACTTACCGTCTTTTATGTGACTTTGGAAACGAAATTCAATGAAATGAAAACTACTTTGTCATTGAATTGAATTAATCAAGACAATTTTTCCGATATCATTCGATAAATTTTCAATGTAAAACGACCGATACACTGAAGGGGACAGAATTGCGCATATTATGACTCGTAATTCTGTAAAAGTTCATGAGTTGAGAGTAAAAGAATCTGAAATACACCGTTGCGAAATGGCAAGCTACGCCGCTGTTAATACCTTCACCAAGCGTAGTTCGAAATACTAACATAATGTCCCTCTTTTGGGATCACAAGTGTTATCGCCTTCTTTGAATACCAGTAGGTATTAACTGTGTAAATATGTTCTTATGAAAAGATTAGCCTACGCTGAAATTTGCAGGAAAATTGAAATGATCAAACATAAATTTAGATTATAAGTTTTGGATTAACGATTGAGCCGGTGACTATCGAAGCGATTATCAGTTAATTTAGTCGGATTTACTATAGTGGAGTGACGTCATTAATTTTAAGTAGGTCAACCATTCTTGAGTTATACAGGTAGGTTCTGATCGTCATGTATCGTAATCATTTAAACTTATGTAGAGTGGCTTTAAAAAAGTCTCCATTCAGAAGTTAGGGTGGTTGCTACTCCAGAAGTTGAAGGTCCAATTACAGTATATGATTTCAATGCAAGCCTCAATATTTAAGTTCTTTATTACCATCTCATTTGCTTGTATTTTTAATTTATGGCATGGTTGAGGAGAAATTAACCATTTAAGGACCAGGCTAGTTCAGGAGAACACCGTGCCTCCGTTTCTACGGGGTAGGTAGTTAACTGTTCGTACTTGATGGAGTTGGAATTGCCTATGCGACGAATTGAAGGCGCCCAGCGAGATCTTATGCTTATCTATTGTAGTGTTTGCATCTATATTTGCATTTATCCGGAATGAAGAATAAAAAAATGTGAAATAGACCAGAGGAGAAGAACGAGTAAACTCGGGCTCGGCCCTTAAAAGGTTATTAGTTGTAACTGAAATTGTAAAAAGCCCCTTCACTTTCTTGAGCGGCAATCGTCCAAACTTCTGAAGGGAACTTTTTTTGTAGTCACCCTGTATATTCCTTTTGGCCCGAATGTCCGAATCGAAACTGGCAGCGTTGCAACGACGCACTCCAAGTCGATATATAACGCCGCGGATTTGATCCAAGAGTGGGTCATAAATCCTGATTTAAAAAGTGCGCTGCTCTCGAGGTTTGCTCCGATTAGGTTTTTATTTTTCTTATGTAATGTTGCCAGATGCACTCCTTTGAGCCGCATTCCCCCTCATAAGAATCGATGTATAACATACGCGTTTTAACTTTAAATTTGGCAATACTCTTTCTTAAGGACAAACGCTGCTGTGGGCAAAATTGCATGGAGGTGTATACTGTATAATATTTCTCAAGTATCACATCTAACGTCTATTTTTAACAAGATCTACACAATACACATGCCCTCCTATTTTATCATTTTGACTCTCTCGTAATTGTTGAAGCTATCGAGGATGCGAAATATGGAGCAGGAATCTCGACTTGTTTTGAACTTTGGTGAAATCATGGTGACAAAACACTCGAGATGACATCTGGCTCTCTCCCGGATCAAATATTTTCGACGCTTTGCGGATGAGAGTGTGTGAAATGGAAAGAAAGCACTTGTGCCTGAGAGGAATTGAAAGAAGCAGATACTGGAAAGGAAACTAAAGCAATTAAACTTTGATTCACTGAGCCAATTTTTACAGGCATGGCGGTTCAAGAGATAGCGTAATCTAACTCACTCTCGTTGGATTTATAGTTTTCTTTGTTTCGAGTAAATCGATGAATCCACGCTTTGTTCAGTAGAAGAGACAACATATGTTATTTTAATCAATAATGTAAAGTTCGGAACGAAATTAATTGGATCTTAAAATCCGATGAAATCGTTTTCTTTGTTTCAATTAAATCGATGAATTCAGGCTTTGTTCAGTAGAAGAGACAACATATGTAATATTTTAATCAATAATGTAAAGTTTGGAACAAAATTAATTGGATCTTAAAATCCGATGAAATCGTCTTCTTTGTTTCGATTAAATCGATGAATTCAGGCTGTGTTCAGTAGAACAGACAACATATGTTATTTTTATCAATAATGTAAAGGTCGGAATGAAAATTAATGGGATCTTAAAATCCGATGAAATCGTTTACATCCGGTGAGACCATAAAATACATGGGTGGATATACTCAGTGACAAAGGGGGAGGGCAAAACAAACAATATGGATGCAAGAGTTCAAATTTTGTCAGTTTCCCCACAGTTTTTCCTTATGATTGCTAATGGATATCTCCTCCTAGGATGAGGTGGAAATTTAGACAAAGGGAGACTGATTCTGTTACATCCAGTAAAAGAAAAACTGATTTAATCTTAATTTTTTTTTTAAAAAAATACCAAAAATTTGATTTCAGAATCAGATTCCGCATGATCAAAAAAAAACATTCTATGACAAAATTTCACGCAAATGGGACTTAAAGCAACCATATCTTCTTTTCACAAGCTTATAAACCGGAATTTCGTCGTTTATATGTATCTGGTCGTTGTAGTTAACGATTAGGTCATCGGACTTGGAATCGAAAAAGTCACGGTTTCGAGTCCCGGGAAGAGTTGTAAGAAATTAGAAGCTTTCGCGGCACACTGACATTCACATCCGTAAAGGTCAAATGTGACTTTTTTACTTTTATCAATCCCCAATATTTATTCCGTACCCCTTAACCCTGTTAAAAACCGTTTGTTGGTGACCAATTAAATTTTAATGGTGGACCAGCAGAATTTTGCTGGTGACCAACAAAAGCAATGAGAAATGGAATGCTGGCTGGTCGACAAATTTGCTGATCGACCATAGCGTTCCATTTCTCAGTGTTTTTGTTGGTCGCCAGCAAAATTTTTTTACTAGGGCTGTGCCTCAACCAGAATTCGTTTTTTGCGCAGGTTTAAATTGCAAAATAGCAAAATTGTGAAATTGCACGAGCCGCCACTAGCATCTCTTGATAAAATGAAACGGTTTGGAGTGATCCGTATAATTGAACCCTCTTGTCGAAGTGACCCACACCAAAGTGAATGAGGCGGAAAACAGTGTGGTGGAGCGGAGGTCGCAGAGTTAACGAACGAAGGGTGGTAGATTTAAGGGAGGGTAGAGAGGGGATGAGAAAAGAGAAATGTTTGCAAGAAAATCAAGAACTTTACTGGTATTTTGCCAAGCGTAAATAGAAAAGGGATATGCTTTTAAAAAGAAAACAGGGATCGAGAGAAATAGCAGGGCAACATAAAGAAATAATATTTATAAGCGAAGGATATTAAGCTTCACGGGCTGGGGGATTGGTCTCTAAGCGCAGACCCGCTTCAAGTTTTGTCCTCCTTTAAATAAGAAAAAAAAATAGAAAAAAGGGGAAATTCTGAGTGTGGGGGGAGTGGGGCACCAGGGTAGGGTTAGGGAGTTTCAACACTTAATTGTACAAGTTTATAGCACTATTTAAAGTTATTTAAAGCTCGGTCGACGGGACCGGGAATATTTTCCAAGCGCGCACGACCTCACAAAGTAAATTACACAAGGATTTCTATGATAGAAAGGGGCTCTGCTCTGCCCCCGTCCCCCCTCCCTCTTTTGGTTTATGAAGAAGTGAAATAGTGAAAATAATATCGAATTCAAAATTTTCCGAACCTAACTTCTCTGCAATTTTTCAGACTTTGTTTTCTTATTGCACGTTTCTTTCGTGGTCCCTAGTCCTGGCATTTCAATGGCGGCTCATTGTGATTGCTTTAATATTGTGGGCTTGATTGATTTCTTGGTCATGAAATCAAACGCTCTGAGGATCGATTATTTTCCAAAGATTTATTTATACATTATTCATATGGAGAAAACATCGATATTTTGCATTTCTGGTCTAATGATCTGAACGGGCCCTACTTCCGTAAACTGCCTCGACTTTTTCTGCTGTGTTCTGCTATCTGTCTTTTCTCAGAATTATTCTAAAGATCAAACCATTGACTGGATAAAATCTGTTGACAGTTAAATGGCCTGGTGGTGGTGACTCGTGCAATGCGGCAACGATGGATCACCTCGGTTCAAATCTATGTAAAATGAGTCTATGAGTTTCAAAAAGAGTCTTATCGAATTTTACATTTTTGCAGATATTAGAAAATAAATTGTTGTGGGTACTTCCATAATGGAGGTGTCAAGCTTATTTTTTAAGCGTGCCATACGAAGTATATGGCAAGCTTCTTACTCTCTTTTTTCTGTATACAATGAATAATATAATACAGTGAAACAGGTGCCCTCTAGCGGCCGTGTGTGTTTTGGAGATTTCGTTTTCAGGATATGAATCAAAACTTACATGATCGGGTTGTATTGTTTATTTTCGAGAGATTTTTGAGTATGTTAAATCAAACACTTTTTCACGAATAATTTTTTTGTTTTGGAGTCATTTGATGCTTTCGCCGATTTTATTTTGTTGTTTTAAGGGGCCCCGTTTTAGATTCCTGAGCTGACTTCAGTAGTCTTTGATTTGCCTTCGATGCACACACACACAGATTGCGCAAGTGTTTAGTGGCTTCGTCGCACACACACAGAAAATATACTAAATTTACACACACAAGCTAGAGCTCACCCTACTCAGATGTTGACAGTTATATGACTTACTCCGCTATTCAAAACCCAGACTTCATAGCCCAGCATCGGTGCGTCGCAAACCGACGCACTATGGTTCAAAAGCGCTATCCACGTGGCCGTAAATACGTAGAGTAGTAAAATTGATTTTTTCTTTCAATTTCAAGTTGGGAACGTCGCAAGTGTGGCATTATCCCAATCAGCTGTTTTCAAGGTCACCTAGCTGTAATTATATTATTTTAGTGCATTCTCTAGTCAGATAATGGACATACATATAATTATAAAAATATGACACTTCATTATAATCACTCTATATAAATATATCTGTTTGAACTGCCCCCTTCTTTCTGGACTTTTTTATTTGGTCTGTTGATAAAAGCTACATATTTTTTTTAAAAATCTGATATTGGAGGCACGTGGTAACCAACAAACACCGATAGATACACCTGCCAATTGTAAACATTGCGCCCGAACATGGTGACAGAGGTTATTGAGTGCGAGATGGACAGCGGACTTGGAAATCTTATCAAGATTCACTCCTATTGCGCGCGACTTCCGTGTTTTAAAAATCGTATAATTCGTAAACCCGCAAAAATATGCAAAAAAGCTTTGCATAAACAGAAAGTAGACAGTCTAAGCTATCTTTCCTGGGTGGTCAGGGCACCCACCTCCACCCACTTCATTTTTAAAAATCCACCTGAAATTGACCCTATGCTTCAAAACTTAGAAATTTGTCATGCACTGTTTAACCGTTATTTTTCAGTGTTCAAAGGAAGTGAAGACCATAGAAAAGGTCATACATAGATCCAGTTTTTTATGTACTTTCACATGAAAATGTCAGTTTTTACGTAGCGATCAGTAGAAATCCAGAAAATATGCATTTTCACCTTCATCGAAATCGAGCTCGCATAGCTGAAAAAAGTGAGGTCTGAAATATGGCAACTTCGAGTCGTTGCCATACTCGTCATGGGCATGCAATGAAAATTTGAAGGCTGCCTCATACCGCAGGAAGGCCCCTGAAATCAGTTTTAATCAGCAAAAGTATCATTTTTTGACTTTCATTTTTCGATTTTCGGCCAGCTGGATAGCGCTTTTGAACCATAGTGCGACGAGTGAGAGAGACTAAAGATTGATGCTACCTCTCTCTATTATTTGCGCCTGCGTGCACGACAGTTTGTTTTACTCACAATCAGATCCGCTCTTCTCTAGGAGTTTTATTCACTGAAGACTGGTTGTGAGTGCTCACCGCGTTGCTACCGCAGCGCTCCAGCAATCACTCTGCGGCAAAGAGAGGAACTTCCAGCAAAACCAGATTGCATCCCTTTACAAAATGCTTATTTCTTCCCCTTCGGTCAGCTACCACCAGCTCCGAGGACTAAGAGCTCATGCTTTGGATCGGGAGAGCGCCGCGGCACTAAGCCGAGCGCCGCGGCAGAATTCAAGCCGGCGCGCCGGCTTGAATTCTGCTAGTGCCTGTTTTATTACTTATCGGCTATCTTCGATCTTTTTCCCCCTCCCAGTATTCGCACCAGTGCAGTGATCAGCCCCTGTTAATTTCTAAAGTTGAAAAATTGGGTTTCGTTTAATTAATAGACCATTCACTATTACCCTCCCCTTAGCCCCCTCTCACAAAAACTCTCTTCCGAATTTTTTTTTTTCGGTTAAAATTTGATTTTACAAAAGACTGGATGATATTGCGCGCGGATCCGCCCGAAGGCTCCCTGGAAACTGCCACATTTGCTTTTGTGTCAGGATTTTTACGTTCGGTCGAGAGTAGGTAAAAAACTGTTATTTCCCCCCCTAAAACCCCCCTTTTTGAGTGCAGACAACCCCAAGTTAGATTATAAAAAAGACCATGAGCGAGCGAAGCGAGCGGGGGGTGAACGCAGCGCGAAGCGCGCGTAATCACCCGAAGGGCGTTTAGCCGTTTAATTCGCCTGAAAATAAAAAATATCCAAAAAGTCCGCGCAAACTGTAACGGAACAGCAGTACCGAATGGAGTACCTATATGTATAGGCAAGGAGAGTATGGCGGTCTGTGATCTTGGAGCTCTTAGGGTCCAATTTCAAGATGGCGGCGGTCGTATTGTTTGAGGTCATGTTACATTGTTGATGAGAACGGAGTCGGTGAACGGTGAGTTCGATGACCGTTTCCCGCCAGAAAATGTATGAAGATAACCTCAACGGTTACACCGGTTACACAATCGAGCCGATCGGCCATCTTGAAATTGGGCCCTAAGAGCTCCCTGAACGCCTAAAATGTCGCAGCCAATCAGCGTAGGATTCACAGACCGCCATACTATCTTTTATACATATAGGTACTTACTCTAGTACCAAACGCGCACCGATCGGTGAGTATGTGGAGTGATCTGAGCAGGCAACGATGAGCACTCAGTCTTTAGTCGAAATGACTTTCTGCTGTAGGGTCCCCGAATATAAGAGGATTTTCTGGAGGTCCGCGCTGTAGCAGGGCGCTTGAATTTATTTGTATTCAAATGGGTGGAATCGACTTTTTTACCCAGGTTTTTAACTATACCTAGAATCAAAGTTTTCAGCCATTTTTTTTTTTTTTTTTTTTTTTTTTAAGCGTGCCGTATATATACGGTACGCTTTTTGTTTTCATTTTCATATCTAATATATAGGTTCAATGCCTTGCTTATGGCAAAACCTTTGGCGGGAAGGTTTGAAAAATTAAAAACGTATTTTCTTAAAACAGGTTTCATTAATCGTTAATTTATTGCTGCAATCCAGGAGGTCTCGGCGTCTATTTTCTTAAAATTGTAAAAGTTTCGGTATTCCCGTTAATTTCAATAAGTTATTAAGCGTCAAAGTCGAATTCCTTTAAACGAGAATTCCATACAGGCCCAGCAACCTAAGTCATTTGTGCCAACCTATGAGTCGAAATGCTAAGGCAGGAGGGGGGTGGAAACATCCTTCACAGAAACCCTCTTTGCCCCACGCCTTTGGGCTCCACCGGTCTCAAGATTTCTTCACGGTGCATTAAGCGTTCGGGGTTTCGCATCGTAAAAGTGTCAAAATCTGTTTGACGAGGGTACATCGAAAAGAAGCGACGAGGTATTGATGAAGAGCGGGAGGGGTATAGAAAAGAGAGAGGCTCATTCATATCCTTAAGTAGACCTGTTTAGTGATGACGTCACGATCAGAATTGGTTCCAAACAAATGCTATATCTCGCTCACTCTCGTGGATTTACCAGATCCAAATTTTCGAACGCAAATTCATGCTAGTTAACCAACAGTTTTCTAAAATTTTTATTGCACCATTAGATTCCACTTGCCTTAAAATATCTTTTCACTGTAACATAATTCCTAAAAGATCACAAGCGAATTTACAATCACAGTTATACCGAAAGATGTTCTACGTTTTGTCCTTGTCCTACTCACAGTCTCTTATGGGTGAATCAACCGCCATGACACTCAATCATTCTAACTTCTCTTCGTATCGAAGCTATTGTTCGAGGTATAACACATGCCGTGATGGTGCTGATGAGCCTATATCCTAGAATTTTGTGCTCTTAAGAAACTGTGAGTGTGACAAGGACAAAACATAGGACTTTCTTCGATATAATTGTGATTGTGCATTGATGCGCGATGTTTCAGAAAGTTTGTGTAGCGTTCTCATATTTTATCACTGAGAAAAAAGTGGGTGTTAAAACTGTAAGAATAGAATCATAGATGTATTTCGCCTTATTTCAATCATAAGACCTATCGTTGCTATAATCAGCGCGCTTGAATCTACACGAATTTCGATTGTCTCTATGGAATTTCGATTATTTCTATGGGAAATAAAGCGCGGGAATATATATCGAATCGGAAAATTTTTTGAAACAATCGGAAATTTTTATAAGGGACGTGGAACCCAATGGTGTGATAAACACAACTGGTGTAAAGATCGTGTTGTTTACTAGCACTTGTATTTGAAAATTTGGACCGTGTTTCGTATGGGAAAACCCACGAGAGCGAGTGAGACGGAGCCTTTGTTTGGAACCAATTTTTTTCATGACGTCACACTAAACAGGTCTTTGCATCGGAAACATTTGAAATTCTGGGGGATCGGCAAATTGAAAGCCCCTCAATGAGCGTCGATGGAATCAAGGGATTTTTGAGGACATTTTGGGCGTTTTGTTGAAAAATCGGTGTTTAAAATCCAGAACACAGAGTGCCAGAGGGGTAAAATTCGCATTAATTGCTCTAAAAAGTGAGAGGGGCTGTCACGTGTCTTCCACCCCTGGACAGCTTCCTCGCTGGGGCTATGGAATTGACTCTGGAATAACTTATTTACCTATCCTAAAAAATTCGTTGCGTGTACAAAATTTTTCACTGGAACAGTGCCATAGAGTTTTGATTCTGATGTAAAATTGTCTGAAAATTACATTGGCGGCATCAAATAGTCATAAAATCCACTAATAAACCCAAAACACGCATTATAAAGAAAGCCAAAATGGCAGTCGTAAAGCCGAACAATATGTGCACGCGCACGACGAACATCAGAGATAGGTGACCCATTCTCCCCCTTTTTTGTTAGAAGGGGGGGGGGAGAAAATATCTCTACAGTCAAACTGTGATTTTAAAAATGTGCATGGTCAAGATGTTGTCTTTTGTGAAGGGGGCGGGGGGGGGAGCAAAATATCAAGAACAGGGTGTTTCAAAACTTAAGTGCCAAACTTATGGAGTGTATTTTTGGGGTCAACATACATATATATATATATATAAGACTTTATTTTCCTACATGAGTATGTGCTGCAAATGTTTCTCTTCTGAGCTAGAGCCCTCCAAAGTTTTGAAAACAAAAAACAAAAAAACAAACACAAAAAAACAACGCCTTTGACTCATCTCCTTATAGATACATCTGATCTAAATTTATTTTGTTCATAATTTCTCACCAAACAAGCTCAATTGGACAGCACTTGTCACAAAAGAACCGAGTGACATTTTTGATAAAATTGAGTTATTGATTGATAGAGCTAGCAATACTGAATCTCGAAGCAACAAGTGCTTCTTCTGTAATAACAACTATTTCCCGTCAAAATTCCAGGTAAAAGTGAGCTGGTGAGCCTCATTGATGTCATTGTCCATATGATGAAATAAAATGACAACTTGGTGCCTTTGGCTGATTACGTTAAACCTTAATCCGAGTCACGTAAGGAACCAACTCCGACTTGGTTCCTTTTATAGAATTGGGAACGGACTTAAGTCCGGATTAACGGATTTTAAAATAATCAACAGTGTAAACCAACTCTGCCGTTTGGTTTCTCTTAGAGTTTCGTTTTTCGTGATTATGCCAAAAAAAAAGAAGAAAGGAACCAAGTCACTTTAAACGCTAAAAAATTAAGTACCTTTCCTACATAGTAAATTCCACTTTTCCGGTGTTGAAATGCAAAAACACAACACGGTAGTTGAATGAAATCAAAACGTAAGTAATTCCAAGTTTTTTGTTTAAATGCTAGCTCTTCAACTTTGGACTCAATTTTCTCGAGATCAGCTCCATGTTGAATGCTGTCTAATTATTATCATTGCTAGCAAAAGCATTAAAGCTGTTCAGACTTTAGTGGCACGCTTTTCCAACACCTGCGTGTTGGAATTTTCCCTGCTTTTTTTTTTTTTTTTTTTTTTTTTTTTTTTTTTTTTTTTTTTTTTTTTTTTTTTCAGCCATTAGACTTATTAAGCAAGATTTTCGCCCTACCGATTTGTTTTTAATCTACATGTTTCTGAGAAAATCGCCTCTAAAGATGACCCTTTCCCCGCTCAAGACCACGTGATTAATTGGTAACCTCCAAAACAGGCTAGCCTATGGAGGTACCGAATTTTCAGTCTTTAATTTTTATATTAATTTTACGTTAGTTTATTTACTTTGTCTAGTATAGTTTATGTGTAATTTGAGTAATTTAACATTTTTTCATTTTTTTTTGCTATGGGCTTTTGTCTAAAGATTGAAAATAAAAAGTAAAATAAAAAAAATCAAATTTCATATACGACGCGAGCGGACTTGCTCCCTCCGGGTGGCCCTTGACGTGTCTGCATACAGATTTATCGCGGCACGCTTTACCAATACATAAATTGTATTTGAGCTCCCCTGCTTGTTTTTTTTTTTTTTTTTTTTTTTTTTTTTTTTTAATACATCCAAAATTCCGGAGATTAAAAATAAATACTATCCATGAAGGTATCTTTTAAGTTGCAAAATTATGATTGACCAACATTAAACACTAAGCGCTAAACATTATTATTACATTAGTATCGGTTATGATTGATGGATAAGACCCCCGTTTCAAACATACCTTTAAAAACCATTTCTTTTCAAATACATGAGATGATAATTATTTTTGGAATATTTTTTATACTTGTCCGATGTAGAATTTATTTATTAAAATAAACTGTAGGGAACACCCTACGAACACTTTCTCCCTCCATTTTTATCGAGGGGGGGGACGAAGGACCCCAGACCCCCTTAAGAATTCTGGGGGAGACCCCCAGATCCCCCTCTAGTATTCTGGGGGAGACCCTCAACCCCCCTTTAGAATTCTGGGAGAGACTCCTAGACTCCCATCAAATTTAATTTATTTTCACCTCTGGACATAATTCCGCCTTCAATTCGAAGTGTTTGCGATTTTGCAGAGAAGCTGTACGAATAGTTGCCTACTTCATCCTTTGAAGGATGGGTTTTGAACTGTGGATCTTCAAAAGAATTTTTTGTTTGGTAGATTAAACCCCCCTTTAAAAATGTTTTTTGTTTGTAGATTGTGTATACCAAATGTCAACAAAATTCATCCATCCATTTCCTTTATAAGTTTAATTTTCTTTGGATATTCTATTTTTTGGGTTTGATGGAACAGCTATTTTGCCTTTAAACAGTCTCAGACTTAAAAGTTGTATATTATAGTTTTACATTGAAAAGAAATCCCTGCCTAGGTTGGTTGCAAACTTTTTTTTGCAATTTTCATCAAACATAATTTTGTCATAATTGAATTTCTTATTCCAAATATTACGATTGTTTTTTTATTTGCTTGGTTTCAAAGATTTTTGCTCGATCGCACCTATATTGGCCCTTGAAACGGTCTTAAAGGTTTTTGATGATGACTGTATGATAGGAATTTTTTAGTAAGTCGGTAACATAATATGTTTGTGCAAAGTTTCATCAAAATTCATCCCATGAATGATTGACTCCAAATTTTAACATTAATTCCCCCCTTTAATTCATGTTTTTGGGTCGAACACCCTATTTTGATTTTTAAACTCTCTTAAGTGTTGTATATTGTATCTGTAAGGAATACTTTCTTTTATAGGCTAATTGTAGATTGTATTTGCCAGTTTTTATCAAAATTCATTGGACCAAACCTGAATTATCCCAATTAATAGGATTATGTTTTTATTTGCTTATATTCCCATATTTTTTTCTCAATCCCACCTATATTGCCTCTTGAAAAGGTTTTATCAGTTGTGTATGGTGACTAAGAAAGGAAAATATCTTAGTATTTTGATGGTGGATTGTGTGTACAAAAGTTTTTATCAAAATTCATCGAGCCATAATTGATTGACTCCAAGTTTAAAGAATAATTTCTCACGATAATTCCATGTTTTGGCTCGAGCGCACCGATTTTGATTTTTTAAACAGTCTTAAGGGCTGTATATTGTAATGATAAGAAGTTCTATCTAAAGTAGAGTAAATGTAGGTAGGTAGATTGTTTGTGACGGATTTAATTAAAATTAATTGGACCTAACCCGAATTATCTCAATAAGTAGGATTTTGCTTAAATTTGGGCTTATTTTTTCTCAATCGCGCCTATATGGTCCCTTGAAACGGTGCAAATTATTTATTATGATGATAGTGAGAAGAAAGTATTTTAGTACTGTGGTAGTACATTGTGTATACAAAGTTTCATCAAAATTCATCCAGCTTTTAGTAATTGGCACTGATATACAAGATTAATTTCTCACTTTTATTCCATTTTTTGGCTCGAACGCCCCAAATTGATTTTTTAAAGGGTCTTAAGGGGTTTTTTTGGAGAACTATAAGGGGTTAATTTTACTGTGGGCTGGTTGTAGAATGTTTTTACAAATTTTCTTCCAAATCCAAAGATCCAATATTGAAATATTTAAATTTTTCTCTTTTTTGACCCATTTTTTCCCATTGACTTTAATGGAAACCATTTTTCTTCCATAACTAACCAAAAAATTAAAATTTCAAAAAAACAAAAAAAGTCCCTCTGGGGAATGTTAAAAGCAACATCTCTGCAAAATTTGGATGCATATAGATCAATAGTTTAAAAGTTATGCTGGGTTTCACGTCCATGACTACAGACAGACAGACGGACAGACGGACAGACAGACGCCACAGAAATTTTGTGCATTTACTCCTCCCTACCACATATGGTTCAGAAATATTGAAATATCATGGATGGATGTTCTTTAGGATAGTATTAGGCATGATAAGAGCCAATTATTTTATAATTATCATGATTGACTTAGTCGCAGCGGGCCAAGTATCGAAACAAAATGCATCAAACAGCTCTGCGCCATCGCAATACTTTCTCAATTTTTCTAATTTCATTAGAGTGAGAAAGTAAAAATTAATTCGTATAGCTGACTCCAAATTGGAAGTTTTTGGATAGTACTCTTTTGGAAACTCATAGACTCAAAAAATTGATTATTTGATGAGGAACCCTCCACCAAGAATTGATATTTTTTCATAGGTTCAAATGGCAAAGGAGCACGGTTTCCAGGTTAGACCAAACGAACGAAAATAAATTTATAGAATCTTCGTTAATTTCTATAACCTGTGTCGGTTACCACTGACAGTTTTCTGATTCAAATCAGTTTCTAATACAAAGAGGATATCTATCTTCCTACAACATCAAAACAATAATAATTATAAACAGTCGCTTGAGTTTCTCAAAATGATGATAAAAGAGAGAAGAAACTAGGAAAGAGGCAGTTCGACAAAAATTCGTTTTGAAACTTTCTAATCTTCTCAACAACACCTAGTAATAATAAGAATAATCGAATTTAGACATAAATTCAAAAAAAACTGTTCTTAAATAACGAAGTTTGTCGCACAAAGGCTGCAAGTAGGGTATTAGGAAAATTTTCATTTAAAGTCCTGATGAAAGATACGAAAGTTGGTGCATTATGATATTGCTACCCAGATGCTTCAGGAAGGCAGTGAAATAACAAGGCGGTGAATTAAAGTACGAACAAGCGTGAAAAAGGAACCCCATTAAAGCTTCGACAACTAATCTTTCCTTGTTTACTCATCAGTTGCTGTTTTTTCCTCTCTATTTTGTCTTCTTCTTCATGGATCCACTTGTTTTTTCTTTGAGACTCCCGTAAAGTTTGTAGATACGTATCATAAGGATGCATAGTTATCGGTTTTTTCTTCTCACAAATTTCATCATCCAAGTGAAATATTACAATAAATTTACGATGTGAGGTGAATTCATTTCAATGAATTTTCATCAAATTCATTTCGGACTAACGATGACTCGGAAAATTCTGTAATAATATACCCGTCAAAGTATTGCAGAGGAAAAAATGCTACTCTTTGCCATTTCACTAACCATTTGTGTCACGAAGAGTAGTAAATTTAATTGTTTTATGCTGAAGGCAAAAAAGGGCACTAAAATTTGGCTTCATCATAATCCGCGATATGATCGCATATTCTAGAAATAAAACCTCAAAAAACCGCTTATCTTTGAAAAGACTCCTCTGTAAAAAAGTTCGAAAGATAAATGGGGTGTTCGAGAAATAAGTTCACACTATACTGCTGTGAGCTTATAATATGTTGAAGTTAAAATCCCCCTTTGCCATTTGAAATATGAGAAAAATCGACAACTTAGAAGTATTTATGGTATTTCTGAGAGGGAGAGATTTGGAATTTTTCGGAGGTCACCCCCAAAGGTCGTTTATGATTCCTGAATGTTTCATATTTTCATCTTCCACCACAAGGTCACACCAGAAGTGTGAACTCATTCCTCGGACATCCTGTATAGTACAATATTGCGTTTATTTGGGATGATAGTAAATAATCCATAAATTGTACTAAGACTTTCAAAAGAATCTTCCCTATCACGGCGAGAGGGGAAATTTTCTTACCCCCACTCTAACGCTCGAGGAGAGAGAGAAAAGACATTGTCTCACTCTCTCTACTGCCAAATGTTTGGGGGGGGGGCGGGCGGAGCCATCGAGTATGTGCGAGTTAGCTAGGGCTTGCTGCGAGCAATACCTGTTTCGTTATCTCGATACGTCATACGATCAAGGGCCGAGCCCTGCGAGCTCTCGTCGTTGACCAAAAACGTTGGATGAGTATTGTGTGTGTATGAGTGTGTTCTCCTCAGTTTGACACACAATCACAAATGTCTCGAGCAGATTTTCATGATCTGCGAAGCTGAGTCGATCATGTTTCAGTTTTTTCGTTTTTTTTTTTTTCGATCTGGCTTAAATTATCCAAGAAAGAAAAAATTATTGTCTTGATGATTTCTTCACTTTCACTCTGTGTTGGGGAAATGTATTCTTTCGGGTAAAATTGACGGATACGTGGGGAGGGGAGGGAGAAAAAAAGGGGAAAGAAAAGGAGGGAAAAATGGGGAAAAACGGGTAAAGGGGGAAAACAGAAAGGGTGCATAGCTACGGGGGGGGGGGGGGGGGGGGCTGTACCCACAAATGCCAAGTGAGCACAAAAAAGAAGAAGAAGAAAATGGTTGACTCTGAAAAATACGAAAATTTTTAAAATTAATGTCTGCTTCTCATTCTGCAAAACGCGAGAACCATTTTTTAAATTGCTCCATAGATTTAAGATAAAGTTTTTTACAAGGAGGGGGGGCGGTTCCTTCCTAATTTTTGAGAAAATTTTATCCGAAAAATTTGAGATTATCTATGTCTCGACTTTTGTTATTCGTGTTACTTCTAAGAAGTCAAAAGTCGGCCTTTAATGGCCACATCCATGGGCGTAGCTACTAGGGGCCCCGGGGGGGAAAGGACAGGCCCCCCAAAAAAATCTGATGTTGAAAAAAAAATTGTAAAATGTAAAGTGAAATAAAAAACTCTGTCAACAGGCATAAATTTTTTTTACATTCAACGGAAAACATCAAAAAGGGTAATCCGTTCAAAAAAGGGTTTCTTCTTTTCCTCCCCCCCTCCCTATTCTTTGTTTTTACGATGTTATTATTATTTGAATTCGTGAGTCCCAAAAAATAAAATGCTAAGGTTAGATTTTTCTAATTATATCGGTTTATGCAAAGTAACATAGAATTACTTTTTGCTCCCTTGTTTATTTTCTTATCATTTGCGAGGTGAAGATAGCTTGAAAACTTCTTAGGGCGGCTAAATTGGCCAAAGTTTGGCAAAATTTGACCCCTACCCCACGGGGGTTTCCAAACATGGCCCCCCAGAAAAAATTGTCTAGCTACGCCCATGGCCACATCAGTCTTCTTTGGCAGTCGGTTGGTCTCTGGGTCTTGGTTTCATTTCAAAGGTAAATTTATTAGCTATTATTTGAGACCAAGTTAATCCCATTTAGGTAATCGAGTGAAAAACTGACAAAGTTTGGACAGTTTTTAAAAAATCGGAGAAAAAATATGGCGAACGATTTTATAAAAAAAGTAATTACAAATTCAGTCCCATTTGATGACCCTCATCCATTTCTTGGTTCGTTTGAAACGATCAAATGGTTTACCTTTCACTCAGGCCATATTATTGTAACTGTAACCTCTCATAGCTTTTTTGGTCCTCACCTTGAAAATTCGGATCAATTCGAATTGAATTAGAGATCTTATGAGGCCACTCGCGGCAGCAGTTATAGAAACTTGGGCCACGCGGGAAAAAGGGGTCCCCCCCCCGTGACTAGATTTTTTGGTTTGATGCTCCTTAGAGCCCCTTTCAGATATAACGAGGATTCGAAAAAGTGCTCTGTCAATTTTTTAGGGCACATATGACTGGTCTTGAAGCTAAGAAATTCGTGAATTTTCAAGTAATCACGGTAAAAAATATTTGATCTGACCTCCTCATCGCGTCTTTGATACATCAATACCTCAAAAAGGGATTGATGGATCATTATTTACTTTCGATCAAAACCGCCAACTTTCTGGTGCTTGCCGAAAAAACCTTTGGATTTATTTGAGTTTTTTATGACCATCTCGCGGCTGCGCATTTGGGAAATTGTTTTCAGAGAATCAGATTTAAGCTAAAAATCGGGTTGCGACCCTCCTCTCCGTGGATACGTTTTTTTGGGTTCAATGTTCCTTAGGCCCCTTTCAAGACACTATGAGGACTCGAAAAAGTGCTCAGTCAATTTTTTAGGGCACATGACGGGACTTAAAGCTAAGAAATTAGCGGTTTTTTGAGTAATCACGGTAATCAGAAAATATTCAATATGACCCCTCATCGCGCTTCTGAAAAATCGATACCTCGGGGATGAATTGATGAACGGCAATTAATTTTGGACTAGTCAAAAGCGGAAGCTTTCTGGGACTTGCCGTCGAAATCTGGGGTTCATTCGAGTTTTTTAAAAAAAACCCTTTATAGGGAAACCCTCTCGCGGCCGCAATCGGACCTTTTTTTTCAGAGTTATACGATGGAATGGGGGTCACCCCCCCCCCCCCCCCAGACAGATTCTTTGATTCAATGCTTATTTGAGCCTTTTTGAGACACATTGGGAGGACTCAAAAAAGTGCTTGGTCAATTTTATGCGGGGCGCATGACAGATCTTAAAGCTAGGAAATTCGCCGATTTTTGTGTAATCCGCGGTCGAAAAGAATCGATTATGACCCCTCGTCGCGCCATTGAAAACGATAGCTCGAAAATAAATGGATGTTTCGAAATTTTGGGTTTCAACTAGGAGGAATTGTAAGTTTTGCGGCATTTGCCGAAAAAACCTTGGATTTATCGAGTTTTTTAAGAGGCCTTACTTGACATATCTCGCGGCTGCGCAGTTAGACATTTTTTTCAGAGTTAACCTGGGAATCGGACACGCCCCCCCCCCCCCCCATAGACAAGTTTTTTTGACTCGATGCTCCTTAGGGCCCTTCTGAGTCATTTAGGACTGGGGAAAGAGCTCAGGCAATTTTATGAGGCACATGACGGGCCTTAGAGCTAAGCAATTCGCGGATTTTTGTGTAATCAGCGGTAAAAAAAAACGATCCGACCCTCATCACGGTTTTGAAAAATCGATACATCGAAAATAAATTGATGGATCGAAATTTAGTTTAGACTAGTCAAAAGCGGAAGTTTTCTGGTATTCTCTGCCAAAATCAGGGTTCATTCGAGTTTGTTAATAAAACCTTACAGAACCTCTCGCGGCCGCAGTCGAACATTTATTGTCAGAATTACGATGGAATGGTGGTCCCCCCCCCCGGAGAAATTTTTTTTTTTTCGATGCTCCTTGGGGCCCCTTTTAGACATTATGAGGACTCGCGAAAGTGCTCGCTCGTTTTTAAAAGGACACATAGTCATGACTGGTCTTAAAGCGACGAATTCCAAGGGTTTTTTTCAGAATCAGGGGTCAAAAAGATTCAATCTGACCTCTCATTTCGCCTTTGAAACATCGATAACTCGAAAAGAGGTTAGCAAACGAGCAATTTGGGTCCGACTAGTGAGAAGCGTTGCTTTTCGGTGCTTACGGGGAAAATTTTTGCATTCATTTGAGTTCATAATAAGACCACATCTCCCCGCTGCAGTTTAAATTTTTTTCTTTGAGTTACACGCTGAAAAGGAGGTCACCTTCCCCCCCTTCCCCTCTCATAAACAAGATTTTTTGGTTTGATGCTCCTTGGGGCCCTTTTTAAGACATTATGAGGACTCGAAAAAAGGCTAAGTAAATTTTATGGGGCAGATGACTCGTCTTAGAGATAGAAATTCGCGGATTTTCGTGTATAAGCTGTAAAAAAGATTCGATCCGACCCCTCATCACGGCTTTGAAAAATCGATACATCAAAAATGAATCGATGGATCGAAATTTTAGTTTGGACTATTCAAAAATGTAAGTCTTTTGGTGCATGCCACGAAAATTTCGGATTCATTCGAGTTGTTTAAAAAGACCTTATGGAATAGGGAAACCTCTCGCGGCCGCAGTCGGGCATTTAATGTCAGAGTTACGATGGAATGGTGGTCGCGCTCTCCCCCTGGAACAAGTTTTTTTTGGTTCGAGGCTCCTTAGGGCCCCTTTGAGATTTCATTGGGGATCCAGGAATCTATCCTTTCTCTCTTTTTTCCTCCTATAGAATGCGTGTGTTAGAAAAGGACAGATCAGGGGGAGTTACGTGATTTTCGCCCCCTCTTTGTCCCTTTTTTAACTCATGCATCTAAAAGGGGAAAAAAGAGAGAAGCACAATTTCTTGGATCCGCTAGTGGGGCATTATGATGACTCACAAAGTGCTCACCCGATTTTTAAAAGGGCACTGACTGGTCTGAAAGCGACGATTTTAAGGGGTTTTTGCATAATGTCGGTCAAATAGATTTAATTTGACCCCTCATCGCGCCATAGAAACATAGATACTTCGAAAACGAGTAATGTTTCGCAAAAGGGGGTTTGGCTAGTGAGAAGCGTTAGCTTTTTAGTGCTTTTCCGGGGAAAATTTTTGGGTTCATTTGAGTTTATAATGAGACCTAACGGGCCATCTCCCCGCTGCAGTTTGAATTTTTTCTCATACTTACGCATGCTGAAAAGGGGTCCTCTCACTTGCCCTCCCCCCATCATTGGACAATATGTTTTGGTTTGATGCTCCTTAGGGCCCTTTTGAGATTTTATGAGGACTCGGAAAAGGGCTAAGTCAATTTTATTGGGGACATGAAGGTATTAAAGCTAAGAAATTCGCGGATTTTTTTGTAAACAGCGGGCATAAAGATTCGACCCAACCCTGCATACATCGCGTCTTTGAAAAATCGATGAGTTGAAAATGAATTGATGGTCGTAATTTAGTTTAAACTGTTAAAAGCGTAAGTTTTTTGGCGCTTACCACGAAAATTTCGGGTTCATTCGAGAGTTAATTAAGAGACCTTATGGAAACCCTTTTTTGGCCGCGGTCGGACATTTTTTGTCAGAGTTACGCTAAAATGTCCCCCCCCCCCGGGCAAGATCTTTGGTTCGATGCTTGTTAAAGTCCACTTTGAGACAATTTGAGGACTCCTTTTAAATTTTTTAGTGTTTATTGCAGTGTTTACAAAGCATAATACCACGGTATTTTTCTGCCGCATAAGATTCGTAATTCTTTCACCAAAATCTATAATTCAAGTTTGTTCAAAAAACAAG
The DNA here is from genome assembly GCA_011764245.1 of Trialeurodes vaporariorum. Classification (NCBI taxonomy): domain Eukaryota; kingdom Metazoa; phylum Arthropoda; class Insecta; order Hemiptera; family Aleyrodidae; genus Trialeurodes; species Trialeurodes vaporariorum. The sequence continues at coordinate 64,238,347 of VMOF01000320.1, read as the reverse complement.
AAGACAAATGTTTATCTACCAGCCCGGACTTCCTGGAAATGTTGGGGGCAAGCCCTTATAGGGGCTGCCACATTCTACTGTTAACGAGACGAATTTTTCGGATTTCTGAAAATGCCCGGTCAAAAAGAGTCGGACTGACTCTACATCGCGCCTCTTGAAAAAGAAGCTATGTATCGCAATTTGGTTTAGATTAGTCGGAAACGTAAGCTAACGGTTACTGACCGTGAACATTTTTGAATGAGTCGAGTTCGTTAAACGACCTTTTACGGCCATCGTTCAGACTGTTTTTATGTCAGTTACGGCGTTAGGAGGCGTGGGCGCCCCCCTCAAACAGGACTTTTATCGTCCCACTTTCCTTGGGCCACTTTAGCGTGATAACGGATCCGAAAAATAGGGAAGTGATTTTTCAGGGTGCATATAGGAAAAAAAAGAGGTCGGGAAATCGCGATCAGCCTTCTCAGCGTAAAGTTACACTAGCTCTGGCCTCACCTCGCGCCCTTTAGAAAACGTTTTTTTTCCCCCCCCAAAAATCTCGAAAAAGATTGACGGGTTGCTCCCCTTCGGGGTTCAATAACCTTATTTGGTACTCATGTTTTTTGTTTCCAGTTGACATGTCGAGATAGTGGCGGCTCAAGCTTTCATTTCAAATCATTGATACAGGGTCGTCTCAAAAATTTAAATTTTTTTTTTTTTTTTTTTTTTTTTTTTTTTTTTTTTTTTTTTTTTTTTTTTTTTTTTTAAAAAAATATTGACGTTAGAGAAAATCTGAAAAAAAAATTAGACGCGCCGGATCCGCAGCTTTTAAAAATCTTTTGGATTTTTAGTACCCTTAAAATTGAGCAACATTTTACCGCGACCATCACAAGGGCTTAAATTTTTACTCAATCAAAGATATCGTTTTTCAGACATGGAAAATGAATGTTGTTTAAGAGAACAAAATGGAGGTGAAAAAAGTCAGAACTAATAAAATGGCATCTAACTTTTCTTTCCGACAAAGTTTCCCGCTTTGTATTGACATTTTTTATACCTTTGGCAAAGTTTTCTTATTTCATTAGAAAAAACGTCAATATTTGGATCCTTAATCAGGATAAACAGCCTTTTTTTGATAGGATAGGGAAACTGTTGCAAAGGGATTAAAAAAGTATAAGGGTAGCAGGAGTGGGGACTACATCAAAAAGTAAAGTTAGATGCTATTTTAATAGTTTCTGACATTTTTTTAACCTCCCTTTTTTCTCTTAAACAAAATTCATTTCCCATTACTGAAAAACGATACCGTTGATTGCTAAAATTTTGGGCCCCTGCGATGGGGGGGGTCACTGTAAAATCGCCGCCATTTGTTTCATTTTAAAATATTGAAAATCCAAAATAGGGGGGGGGGGTCAAAAGCTGACGATACGGCGCATCCGCGCATCTAACACTTTTCCAGATTTCCTCTAACGTCAATAGTTAAAAAAAAAAAAAAAAAAAAAAAAAAAAAAAAAAAAAAAACCGTTTAACTTACTTTAAAACGACCCCCGTATATTCGAAGTTTTAAAAGCCACTGGGGGGGGGGGGGTTCGTTCTTTAAAAACGTTTTACTACTATGCGTTTAGTTTTCGGTTGACGTGCTTTTATCATATCATAGAGGTATCACAAGTTTTCATTATTATTTCATTTTTTCTATTATTATTATTTTTATTATTATATTTTTATCATAAATTTTTTTGTAATAAAAAAAGCAAAATTTAAAAAAAAATTAGTGGGCGTAGAAAAAAAGCGTAGTTAAAAGGGGGGAGAGGAGGAGCTAATTCACAATTGGTACAAAAAAACTGCTTTTTAGGTCTTCTGGGCATCAAAAACCTTCAGTACGCGACTGCCCGCCCCCGCCCCCACCTTCAACGCAAAAGAGACTCCTTGCCGCGCACTCTCTGCTTTTGAAAACCCGCCGTTAAAGGGGTTCTAGCACCGAATCGGTACAAACAAAAGGACCAGCACGAAGTGATTGCTTTATCTCCCCGGGCCAACGGCGACACATTTTGGGCCAATACAGATCGTAGTAGTAGAAAAAGTAAAAAACCCTGAATGAATTCCTTATCTCAAAGTGATTCGCACCCGGAAAAACCCGGTATCAAAAAGAGCGCAGGTTACCCCAAAAACGCACGCCCGACCTGTAAAGAGGACGGGGCCCTCACTGAAACGGTTTGCACATCCCTCTGTCGTCTTTCTTGCGCATTGGGGAGGGTAAAAAAATTTTCCCCCCTCGCCGTGATAGGGAAGATTCTTTTTAAAGTCTTAGTACATCCCTTTCGAATGAGTAGATAAATAAATGTCATTTTTACCCATTTTTACCCAATGTCATTAATGTTATTTTTTTTTTTTTTTTAATTTTTTATTTTTTTTTTGTTTTCTTTGTTTTTTTTTTTTTTTTTTTTTTTTTTAGGGTAGGGTATTAGAATTCCTGATATTTTCATTTTCATAAGGTAAGTGCGTATTACTGATGGGGAAATAATAAAAAAAGGCCGACTAAAACTCCAACTAGATCTGAAAAATTTTAAACCAAAAGGTTGTTAGAAAAAATAAATCAACGTTTGACCCGAATCAAACCAACCAACAAAAAAGGGTTTAAGTTTCGTTGTCTAGGATCTATACTTTGATATTTTTTGGTGCTTATAATTTATTATACACACCCCCCCCCTCTTCCTCCCTCCTTCATTCCCCCCACCCCCCACGACAAAGCTTTCCCATCTGTTATAGTTGCCTTTTTCTCAAATGGCAGAGTGTGGTCGACAGTTTAATACAAATTTTTATTGGGGGAGACTCCATTGTTGCTATTTTCTGCTGAAAATCACCAGATTTCCCTTAGAGCCAATGCAAAATCCGACGATTTGTAAGTCTCATCCGGCAACGGTGGATGGAGCCGAGCAGCAACTCGGAGCACTGCTATCTTTCTTCTTCCTCTCATTTTTTTTCCCCACGATTTAACCCCTTATTATTGCCGTTGGACAATTCTATTAAAATTTTTTTATTCTGTAGTAATAAAATCAATTGAGTGGGGGGGGAGGGCAGTGTATCTGTTGTGAAGCAGAAACTCTCAACGGTCAAAAGTAGGCTAGAACTTTCCGAGAAAAAAAAAGAGAGGTAAAGTTCATATCCGTTGCGAGACACCTCTCACCAGCTCATCATCTCCGGAAGAAAAGCTCATAAAATATCAAGCGCGCTTCCAAAGATATCTGATCATGTTTGCATTAGGCTGATATCTCCAAAATATCACACCTGCAGGTATTCATGTCTTTTGGGTAGACTGGATAGGAATGGAAAACGGTGATTTGTGGAGACGGGTCACGGGGTTGCTAAGTTTAATCAAAATACGGAATTTATCTAATTGGTTTTCAGGTACGAAAAGACTGTCCGATAGCCAATTAGAAAAATTCTGTATTTGATTAGACTTGGCAACCACGTGACTCGTCTCTGCCAATCACCGTTTTCCGTTCTTATCCAGTCTCCCAAAAAAGTCGTGAATTTCAAGGATCGGCCTGCTGACCCATAAAAACGGGGCGGTTTTACCATTACGCAAAATACGCAACTATACGCAACTACGTAGGACCTCAGACCTAAAAGGGACCTCACTTCACGAGGGGAGGAAGAAGGAAAAAAAGAGGAAAAACAGATAAAAAAAGGGGAAAAAAACACAGTAAAAGAGAGAAAAAGAGGGAAAATGGGGGAAAAAATGGAGGACAAGAAGGAAAAGACAGGAAAAGAGAGGAAATAGTGGAAAAGAAAGGAAAAAAGAGGAAATGAGAGGAAAAGAGTGAAAATAGGAAAAGGGAGAAAGGAGAGAGAGAGAGAGAGGAGAGGGGAAAACAAATGGGAAAAATGAGAATAAAAATAGGAAAAAAGAAAAATAATTAAGAACAACTGTGCTATAAAAAAAGTTTAAAACTGAATTTCAATGCCTTTTTTTTTAAAAAAAGAAAATTAGAGGGAGAACCCCCAAACCCCCCCTTCTTGTTGGTGAATGTCCTCAGAATCATACCCTTTTTTTTGGGGGCCTTAAATTCAAAATTGCGTACGGCCTCAAGAGATGTAAAATTTGCACATGCTTGCATGAAAACTTCTGAAAAAAATTCGAAGATTAAGCGAGAGCCAGCTGTTACTCGCGCCTAGGGTAAAAAACGACCCCAGGGGTCAGAAAAATGCAATTTTTTCCATGAAAATTTTTAAAATTTTATCTCGTCTGTTTCAGTACCTTCCTTCAAGGGTTTTGACTACCCACTCTTTAGTATGAGCTTAATTCAATCATTCATTTTGAAGCACGGACACGTCAAAGTTGCTTGGGGTCGTTTTCGACCCCGCGCGACTACTCACGTTCATAAAATGTGACCGAGTGAACATAACGTAAACGTGAATTTTTTGTGGTGTTTACACTTGTGTGATGTGATTGTCTTTGGTTTTTTACTTTTCTATACTTTCTACAATACTTTCAACAAATCTAATAATTGCTCTCACTGTTTTTTTTTTAAATTACTCGTTTTTCCCAATTTTTCTTACGTATCATTTTTTCCTAAATCAGTGCGGCGCCGCTTGCGATCTGGCAGCACCGCGTTTTTTCCATTTAAACATGTGCAAACTGTCGATTCGAGGAGTGTACTGCGCACCTCCATTAGTTTGACTTTTTTCATGCATTTGAATCGATGAGATGCGGCGTTGCCAGATTACACGCGACGCCACTGATCATAAATGTTTTTGTTTTTTTCCGTGAAAGTTTGATTATTTCACATGGGGTGGGGAGTGGGGAGGGAAAAAAGGGAATGAGAGGGGAAATGAAGGGGGGATGGGGGGGGGAATGGGGAAAGGGAGGTGAAAATGGGTATCTGGAATCATGTACGAAAACCAAAAAATCACAGAAAAAAAGGAATTCAAATATCGATCTCCATTTTGCTAGCCCCCCCTCCCCTTTTACACTCCAGCCCTCAACTAAATCCTGAATTTCGATTCTGTCTTTTTGGGTTTATAGAGTCTTTATTACGTGAATTGGCGTTTTGTTCATCTCATTCGGTAAAAACTAATTTTTTTTAGATGGATACTTGTTTCATCTCCAAAAATTTTTGGACTAAATAAAGGAGGGGTTTTGAGGGGGGGTATCTCGAAAACTTGCCCCAATAACCCCCTAATTTTTTTTCATGAAATTATTTCTGTAGTGCCTAGAAGAAAAAAAAAAAATCAGTTTAGGAGATTCAAAATTAGTTAAAGGCAGCTGACCGATAAAAAACTGGGGAAAAATCACATTTTTAGGGTTTTCCCCATACAGATTACAATATACCAATTTTACTGAATCTAAAATTCTTTTTCCCAAACGAGTTTTCTCGTGAAAAGCTTTAAAAAGACATACTTATTACTATTCTGCATGGGTTTAAATCAAAAATTTTTAATGACGATGGTAAAATGGGGCGAAAGAACGTTGGGGTCGAAAACGACCCCGCGTGACTACACGCGGAAGTTTTTTGGGCGCGAGTAACAGCGGGTTTAAAAGAAAAATACCTGACCTGTATTTCTGAGGGCTTTCAATCACTGACAAAGGGGCAGGGCTCTCGAAACGTCCTCTCTGCTCTTCCGGGACACCGACAAGAAAATTTTTAAAAAGGGAAAAAAACTTACGAAGAGACCTGTCATTCTGATGGGGTTTAAATCACTGACGAGGTGCAGGGCTCTCAAAACGTCCTCTCTGCTCTTCCGGGACACCGACAATGTTATTTTAAAAGGGATAAGAGACTTACGAGCAGACATTCTTTCTGATGGGCTTTTAATCGCTGACGGGGTGCAGGGCTCTCAAAACGTCCCCTCTGCTTTTCCCGGGGGCACCGACAATGTTATTTTATATGGGAAAATAGACTTACGAGCAGACCTGTCTTTCTGATGGGCTTTTAATCACTGACGAGGTGCAGGGCTCTCAAAACGTCCCCTCTGCTCTTCCGGTTACCGACAATGTTATTTTATATGGGAAAATAGACTTACGAGCAGACCTGTTTTTCTGATGGGCTTTTAATCACTGACGGGGTGCAGGGCTCTCGAAACGCCCCCTCTGCTTTTCCCGGGGGCACTGACAATGTTTTTTTAGGGGAAAATAGATTTAAAGAGCAGACCTGTCTTTCTGATGGGCTTTTAATCACTGTCGAGGTGCAGGGCTCTCGAAACGTCCCCTCTGCTCTTCCGGGTTACCGACAATGTTATTTTATAGGGGAAAAATAGACTTACGAGCAGACCTGTCTTTCTGATGGGCTTTTAATCACTGACGAGGTGCAGGGCTCTCAAAACGTCCCCTCTGCTCTTCCGGGTTACCGACAATGTTTTTTATATGGGAAAATAGACTTACGAGCAGACCTGTCTTTCTGATGGGCTTTTAATCACTGACGAGGTGCGGGGCTCTCGAACCCCCCCTCTGCTTTTCCCGGGGGCACTGACAATGTTATTTTATATGGGAAAATAGACTTAAGAGCAGACCTGTCTTTCTGATGGGCTTTTAATCACTGTCGAGGTGCAGGGCTCTCGAAACGTCCCCTCTGCTCTTCCGGGTTACCGACAATGTTATTTTTAGGGGAAAAATAGACTTACGAGCAGACCTGCTTTCTGATGGGTTTTTAATCACTGACGAGGTGCAGGGCTCTCAAAACGCCCCCTCTGCTCTTCCGGGTTACCGACAATGTTATTTTAAGCAAGGAGCCATTACTTATAACCATGTAGGGGGGTTTTTTGGGACGTGCTTTTGAAACGCCACGGATAGCAGCTATGATGGTAATCTCGTTCTTATGGACATTTTCACACATGCTCAGTTTTTTTACCTCTTTTTTAAACCTTTATAGATAAAGACGAAAAAAAGTAACAAAATTATTCGAAATTGGTTTGAAAGAAGGTGGAATTGTTTGGAGTGGCTATCTGGACACAGAAGTCGCGGTAGGATAACTGTTACTTTTTGGGAAAGGGTTTATATATGATAAAAAAACTTACACTTACCTACGCCAAAATCTATAAAGATCGTTTCCAATTCTCTATTTTCCCGGGCTGAACATTATCGCAAGCATCATGTTTGAAGAGTTTCTTCGGTTTTTGAGTCATCTAATCGGGGCTTCCTTTCATTTGTTTCAGGAAAAAAAAAAATTTCCTTTGCAGCCGTATTCCAAGTTAACGTAAGTGTTTCATAAATTTTGAGAAGTGTTCCTAGCAAAAGAGATTGGCAACCATTGTTTGGTGTCCCTTCGTGCAATCCATATTCGAGAAAAAATCAAAAATTTGATTTTTTGGAATTTTAAAATTTTGAAAAGGCAATAGTTAAATTCAAATTCAAATTTTTTGCAATTTTTTCCACACCAAAAAATAGATCTTTAAACGATCTTTCATTGAAAAAAAAAAAAAAAAAAAAAAAAATGAATAAAATGAAAAAAATAATAAAAAAAAGTATTCTCAGCCCTTTCACCTTATGGAGATGAAACAACCTCTGTGTCATGCTGGTGCCATTTTAAGGGTGATGTACAATATCTACCTAACCCACATTACCTCATTGTGGGCCATAGATTTTATTCTTTCTAATGTATCACAGGGCTCATCATAGTTGATGTGGGTTAGGCAGATGTATGGCACTGAGCCGTTCGACTGTATCGTTTACAGGTTGAGCAGAAAAATCATCATACTTGACGTTAATTGAAGGAATTGTATATTGTATTTTGCACAATCTCGCACATATGACGACAGTCCAAGTATAGAATCACATGTTTCCGCCAGAATGCACAGGTCATTCACTCAATCAAAACAAAAGGCTGCTGATTAGCATCAAAGATATGCATCCCCCCTGTATGCAATTTTCCTATGCACATTTTCTGAGCGGCTGGCCAGCGGCCTGTACGGCGATAATTACGCAGTGCATGATCTCGATTGTTCATGTAGTGGCGCAATCAGGATCATTTCCCCATCTTTCATTTTTCGTTTGAATGTATAAGTTGGAAAAGAATTGGTTTCCATCCCCTTGAATATTTTGGTGTAACAAATGTTTCAATGGAGAAAAGGAGAGATTGCAAACTCCTGGTAACGCTACTATGGTCTGTGTTGCAGTGATGGACGCTTTTGCAGCCATGGAGTATTATTTATTATTCTATCTCTATCTATAGCTGCAGCTTAAATCACACAAAACATAGCTTGTTTTTCGAAATCATGGGTCTGCCTTTACGACACTGATGGTTAATATAAAAACGCAAACGCACAATGCACGATCGGCAACATAAATGAATGGGGTCAAGTAAGCGAAGTGCGCTATAAGCCACTTACGTTACTCTTATTTGTCCATCAAACTTGACTTGAACTATTGCCTGTGTGTACTGCTTGTAGCATCAACCATGTTTTTTTCTCTTGTTGATAGTACGTGTGACAGAGACTCAAACAGACGCGTCGACAACACATGTCGCGAGTGAGAGAAGAGAGAGAGAGCAAAGAGAAAAAGGGAGAGCAAAGAGAAAGAGAATGTGTGTCGGTGCGCTGCGCGAGTCTCGCGGAAATTCATGATCGGGGTCTGCCGGCCGATGGAAAGAGGAAAAAGATTCATTCCGGATTTCGACCCGATCGACGCGGCAGCGTATCGGGTTCGGACACAGCCGTGATTAATTCGTTTGTCATTTATAATTATTCGATAAAAATAAATTTTTAAATATTGTTAAAATTGCGATTGTTTTAATCTCTTCAATCGTCATCTGTTAGGCATCCGATCAACAAAGGAACCCGCAGGTCGTCCATACTAATTCATGGGTGAAGCTCCACAAAAGATCCCACACGGGAACCCGCTGGCCTTTCACCTGTAAATTTTAGTACGTCAAAATATCTTGGCACAAGCACCACCACAATAAGATCTTTTTATCAGAGAACCTGGGGTGTGCTCCGTGGAAAGATATTTGCGGGCGACAAACGCCAGATCTTGAGTTGATCGAAGGGTGTAGGAAGATTGGAAAAGTCACCTCACCACATACCAAATTCATTTAAACTGAGTTGGGTGCGTTGTTTATTTCATATTCTTGTCTTGTGATATCTTTGTCCCCGCGCTAGTGTAATTAGGGGCAAAAAGTATATACCTAAAACAGGATATGCAATTTGCAACGCACAAAGTACCAATGCATGTATCTCGTGAATTGTTATTGCATGTGATAGCCAAAGATACTACATGACCACACGGAAAAAAAAGATTAGTGAAAATAACCATACGGATACCTGATTTTGGCACCTGCGAGATGTTATGGTAAACTTGACCAGAAGTATGGTACATTTACCGATACTTTGAGTAAATTCGACATGCAGTTAGGTAACATCACTTAGTACCTAGTCAAAACATAGTATACTTCTGGTTAACATTACCATAAAATCTAGCAGGTGCCAAAATCAGGTATCCGTATGGTTATTTTCGCCGTGTTTTTTTTGTGCAGGATATGCAGTATACAACACACTTGTCACTTAACTCAATTAAACCCCTTTGAGGCACCATTATGAAAAAGTAGTCACTTCAATCCTGGACCACGTCATTAAACTAGTTCTCAGTGATTTTTAAGCAAAATTCCGGATGTGCGAACCGATCCGCTTTCGATTGTTTCATCAGGAATATTTTTTATTGAAAAATATCCCTAGTAAAATTTTTTTTATCGACGGCCAATTCCATGTGATCCAATTATCCATGAATTCATTGGCGGCCTGTGAAAACATTGGTCGCCAATGCATATTCCATTGGTTGCCAATGAAAATTTCACTGGTTTCCCGTGAATTTTTATAGGCGGCCAATGGAATTTGCAGTGGCAACCAATGAAAAATGCATTGGCAACCAAATTTTTTCACTGGCCGCCAAAGAATTTATGGATAATGGGTCTGTTGCAAACTTCTGCTACAACGATAAAGAGTGATTCATCGTATGTAAAATTGTAAAATCGCCCGAAAAGTCTATTGGTGGCATCAGAAAGTCATGAAATGCGATAATAAACTCACAAGAGACGTTTAATGAAATCCAATATGGCGGTCAAATATCGAGCAATCTGGATGCATGCACCTTAACATTCAAGGATTGCCAACTTTGAAAACCTCACAGCTTCAGAGGTTATGTGTTTTTTACGTTGTGATTGGGTGTGATCGATATTGTGAGGTTGGCTATCCTTGGATGTTTGTGGTGCATGCATACAGGTTGCTCGATATTTTACCGCCATCTTGGATTTCATTAAACGTCTCTCGTGAGTTTCATATTGCATTTTACGACTTTCTGATGCAACCAATGGACTTTTCACGCGATTTTCATGTGATTGAACACTCTGTAGCGCTGTAGCAAAAGTTTGCAACAGATCCATTGGACCACAGGCATTGGCCGCCAATAAAAAACTTTTACTAGGGATATATTCAATGGAATATTTAGCATAATTCATGGTATATTTCAATTTGATTCATTGGGATATTTTTCAGTGTGGTGTTTCAAAGTCAAGCCCCAGGAAACTCATCTAATGTCGTACTTATTACCTTTTTAGATTTCTCTGACAATGATGTAGGTATCTATGCTCCTGCTATTACATATTGTATGCGTATTGTCCATGTTCTACATCTACCATACATACGTGAAACTGAACGCCTCAGGTATTGTAATGCAAAGAAAAAAAAAAGGGGAAAGGAAGGTGTGAGACGAAACGCAATGGTTTATAGATTAACAACCAGGTCAACATTAATTAAGCCGTGGAGACCGAGTAAATTTTTTAAAATGTTTGCACTATATAGACATTGAAAATTTGTTCAAGAAGGGGAGGATAAAAAAAAAAAAAAAAGGAGAGACGGTGAGTGAGTGACGGATGGGTGGTGGTTGGAGGGTGAAATGGGGGGGGGAGGGGGGGAAGGGAAGGGGGGAGGAGGGGCGAGTCGAGGACATTAATCGTCGAGGATGATGTTGACACTTTTGGCCGAGGTCCAAGTATGAAATATTGACCCTTTTTTTCTCTAGTTTGCTCTCTGCTGTGCTCCGCTCATCCTCCTCCTCGAGACTCGGCTTTTGCTCTTTTAACTTTGCTCGCGAGCACGATTAAATTTAAACACTCTTGACTGATAAAGGTGCACGACACGAGACACGACCGAGCGAGAGCGGAGCGCCATGGGCAGAGGGTGGAAGATTTACCGGCCAAGAATCACAATCAGTGGCGTTTAGTATTCAGTATAGCTCATTACCATCACGGAGAAAAAGACTGGTATAATTTACCATCATGATAGCTGATTTTGACCTTGGCAACGAATGATGGTAATGGTGACTTTTTCCATCATTCTGGCGAAATTTACCATCATTTTTTGCTAAGGTCTAAATCAGCTATCATGATGGTAAATTATTCCAGTCTTTTTTTTCCGTGATGGAACGGTACCCTCTAGCTGTGTCGCGTATAATCTGGCAACGCTGCATTATGTCCATTTAAAAACGTCGAAAGGGCAAACCCTAGGAGGTGCACTGTGCACTCCCTCGAATCGATATTTTTTTGGGGTTAAATGGACGACAACCAGCGTTGCCGGGTTGCACGCGACGCCACTGATACCCCCAAGTATTCTGCGCTGGAGTAATCGTAGCAAATTTTTTTTACAGCACAGAGGTCTAATAAGTCAGTAAAACAAACTATACGGTTGACTTTTGTGGGGAAAGGTCTTGATTCCTTCGCTCTCCTCAACTCTGATGTGTGTGTGTGTGGGTGTGTGTTCGTGTGTGAGGAGTATTTCATGTGCATCCACATGTGTGTGAGTACTATAAGGCGGGCTCTAACCGATTTTACTCTCTCGCTTCCGGCTTTTCAATTAAAAACACTTGGACGAGGGACGTCGTTGACTAGAACTTGAAAAAAATTTTGTACGAAATGAGTGATCCTGCACCAGTGTTGCCAGATCTGATGAAAAAATACAAATTTCCCGAAAGATCCAGCGTAAAATGTGTTATTCTTTCCCAAAAGCTGACAGAACTGACCTGCACACGACGTAAGGTCGTGTATGGTGTTTGCCCGTGGGGGTGTGTATTTTTGCGGTTAGTTGTGTCCGTGTTGAGTAAAGTTTGAAAAAGAAAGGAAGAAAAAAAAATCGCCGTTTTCTCCACCGTAGTACTGCTTACTTCTAAACTGTGTTCTTTTTCGCTAATTTAAAATAACTGAGTACAAAAAAGGCTAGATTGTAAAATGACGGTCGGATCCACAAACTATCCGGGTTTTCAGTGGCAGCTCGTGCGATTTGGGAACAGTGTTTTTATCCCATTTAAATACATGGAAAACAAACGAAACTCGAGGAGGCTGCCAGCTCCGCTTGAATCGATTTTTTACCTAAGTTTAAGTATAAAAAAAGCATGGTTGCCAAATCTCACGGGCCGCTACTGCCGGTTTTCATCACTCTGTTTCCTCCCCTTTTTTCTCGATTTACCAAGCTGATGCGTGGATGCGCCGGCTTCTCGAAAATGATCATTTGATATGAGGAAGAAAATTAAGAAGCATCCATATGTAGGGAAAAGTAGTTTTACGCCATTTAAAACTATGTCAAATAATTGATTTTTTAGTAAGCTGTGCAGGGGGGTCCCAGACCACTCGTCTACTCTCTACATACTTTTTCTCGAAAACGGTTGGGAGTTGAGAACTGAAAAAAAAGTCATACAGGGAATTGACCCCAAGGGGTTCGATGAAAATAATTTCACAGCGCACCAAGGCTCCCGGGGGGATTCGGGTGGGGGGGGGGGGTGATCGAAAAAACATTTTTTTCCCTCTTATCGTAAAAAAGCCTATAAAACCCACAAAAATAAGTGCAGATTCTGAAAAAACAACTCATTGCCGACTTTTTTTGGGGGTTTCGGGCCATTTTGGGGCAAAATTTTAAATCGACCACTATGCCACACTATATTCAATGTTTTTTAAAAAAATGAAGACCATCTGAAAGAGGGGATCAAGACCTTAAAATTGATGTAACACGATGTGCCACATGATACCTAAATGTGAAAAATTAAGGCCTCCCTCGAATTCAAAATTTGGGGGCCTTTGCAGGGCACCCTCCCCCACGTAAAAAAGTCAAATCGCAAGGTATGATTTGTGATACATCGATCCGAATACCTTGAATAGGAGAATAAGATGTTGCAATCCAAAATTGTCTGCTATCATTCTTTTTAAAATGGCGGCCCGTAGACAATTATGGGTTTCA
>VMOF01000320.1:64162233-64224668 GCA_011764245.1 Trialeurodes vaporariorum | reverse complement strand
GCACTGTTTCTCTTTTGCCCCAAAGTAATAACACCTTACGACTTCTAGGTTATCAGATTTCGTCCACTTGACCTACCGGGGTTGTGGCTCCGCCCCGCTAGCGTCACTCAGCGCTTGTCCGCTTTGTGACGCTTCTGACTTCCTGTCTCAGAGGCCATAATCAGTCCTTCGGGCCATCTCCTCCCTAGCCCTCATGAATGCAGTACATCAAAAAACCCCCAGTATGGTTATCTTTTACTTTCATCCTGAAGCAAGCCGCACATTTAGGTTGAGCTTCTGGTTTTTTCCCTTACTTCGCAGTTTTTAAATCTATGGCCTTTTCCCGCACAGTATCCCACGTATTTTTTCTTCTCGGCAGTTTTTGGCTGGGTGACCGTACAGTTGGCTTTTAAATAACATTCGTTGGGTGTATAGTCTGAGCAGTACACCTTTCCGTATTTGGGAATAGCCTCTCGCCTTGCTTCACACGATGTTTCAAATTTTGCGGTGAGCACTTGAAATCCATTTGCCCTTTGTTTTTGATTTTTTATTTCGGGGTTGGAGTTTTGCCACTGGTGAAAGTTCAGACTGAATCTCGCAGCGTTAATTGGCCATTTTCTTGCAGTCTGGGGTTATTATTATTATTTTATTATTATTATTTTTATTATTATTATTATTATTTGTTGTGTGTGCATTGCACTCATTCAATCCTGCACCTATCCGCAATATAAGTAAAATTTTTACAGCATTCTGTCTTTTAAATTTTAAAACAATTAACATAGTTCCCAAATTATAATTTATTCTAATTTATGTTGAAAAGTATACAAGAAATTTCAATATATATATATACATTATTACTTTTTATCCTTTCAGAAAGCGACCTGAAGAAAATTCAAGCGTTTCCGGCATTTAATATCCTGATCAAATTCTCATTATCGAGCTTTCCCGTCAATGGTGGAGTTAAGATGATCAACTAGTTTTTCTTCATTTTTTTAGCGTTTCATGACCACCTGTTTTACTGTCTCGATTTGTTGGTCCTTATGGATATCCTCGTCCCTGAAGTACACAATGGCGTCGGTTATAATTCTTAAAACTTTTTTTTTTTGGAATGTTTGAATTATCTTCAGGAATTGCTCTCTACGGTGCATCCCCAAAGCTGGCAACCGTAGCTCCATACGAGAGTCTCTATATACTATGAGGGTTGCGCCATTGCTGAATCCATTTCTGATTGGCTCTCAGATTTAGGCTGTCAAGAAAGCCCCAAGAGACAAATGCAAAATGGCGGAGGGTTTGTTTACTTTTCGCGAACTCGCTTTCATTACACATTTGAAGTAACAGTGACCGCGGTCATTTTCGTGAATTTTTCCTCTCCTTGAATTTTATTACGGAGAACATTATCCCTTTCAATAACGACCGTTATTGTCGAGAATCTGAACCTAACCTATAAGTGATAGCGAAATAGTGGCAACAGCGCAGAGGCAAATGGCCATCCGCCATTTGCAATTTGCCTCTTGGGGGCTCCATTGATCCGCTTCTTCTTCTTCATTTTGAGAGTCTTGTCGCAACTCTCATAGTACATAGGGACTCTACTCCATAAAGGCCTTAAAACTTGCTTGTATAATAGCAATTTGTTAGATAATGAAAGTTTAGACCTCCTTTCAAGAAGCCAGAGTAGCCTTTAGAGCCTTCAGATGCCGTTGCAATTTTAGTGTTATAATTAGCCTGATTTTCGTGCGTAGAATGCAGGGCTGCCGTTTTGCGTAGAATCAATGCTACTTTTTAATTCACCGATGATTCCACCGGTTGAGAAAAGATTACACAGTTCAGTTTAGTGCATGACTATGATAAACTGAAATGCTCGCATCTGTAATCTTTTCTCGACCGGTGGAGTCGTCGATGACTTTAAAAAACTTGCGGATATTTTAATTAATTAACGGAGCTTCCACCTATTAAGGAAATATTACAGATCAGAGTATTTTCGTGCATTACAGTCATACACTGAACTAAACTGTGTAATCTTTTCTCAACGGTGGAATCATCGGTGACTAGAAAAATAGGATTGATTCAACGCAAAACGGGAGCCCTGGTAGAATGATGTCCGCAAAGTCCCGTTATTTGGATCTACCGTGCGGCAGCGACGCGACGTTGGGAAGGGTCTAAACAATGGCCGGTCCAATGACGGAATGGCCCGAGCGGTTTCGTTTCCGGGTAAATTATTCGCTTTCAGACGAAAACAAAACAGGAACAATAACCGTTATTTTAGTCTCCTGCTGTTTCGCGCCCTTGCCACACGCGGCGGGCGCCTGCCTCCACTGTTTATATCCCCATCCGTCCCTAAATCAGTGTTGTCAAGTTAAGATTTTGTGTTCTGATAAATTCAATAAACTTGGGTTATGGTTACATAGCGAGTCCAAATGACATCAACCCAAGGCGTCGAATCACTACTATATATTCATCAATGAAATGGGTCTGTTGCAAACTTTTGCTACAGCGATAAAAAGTGTTTACTCCAATGTAAAATCGCCTGAAAAGTCCATTGGTGGCATCATAACGTCAATAAATACAATAGAAACTCACAAGAGGCGTTTATCGAAATCCAAGATGGCGGCAAAATATCGAGGAATCTGAATGTATGCACCGTGATCATCCAAGGATTGCCAACTTTGACAACCTCACTGCAGGTAGAGGTTATGTGTTTATTTACGTTGTGATTGGTTGTGATGGATATTGTGAGGTTGGCTATCCTTGGATGTTCGTGGTGCATGCATACAGATTGCTCGATATTTTGCCGCCATCTTGGATTTCATTAAACGCATTTTGTGAGTTTATTGTTGCATTTCATTGCTTTCTGATGCCATCATTGGACTTTTCAGGCGATTTTACATTAGATTGCACACTCTATAGCGCTGTAGCAAAAGTTTGCAACAGACCCATTAACGAGCTCTAACTGTATAGAGGTTATGCGATGTTATAAGTCCGATACCAAAAAGTGAAAGCATGAACGATTTGATTATCGTTCAGTGGCGGCTCGTGCAATCTTGCAACCGTGCACTTTTGCCATTTAAACGTATGCAAAAAGATCGATACTAGGCAAGGCGCTACGCCTCACCAAGTAATCGATTATTTTACACAGTTTTAAATGGAGGAAATCCATTGTTGCCACATTGCACGAGCCGCCGCGCCGCTGTTATGGTTTGTTTGCCTCTTATTTTCCTGCCTCAAATCAAGAAGTTTACTTACATCAAAGGAAATCAATTCGAAACGAAAGCACAATGTGACGTTGAAAATGAGGAATCAAAATAACTGTTCGTTTTGGAGAAATTCCCACGATAAAGAAACTGACGAGTGATAGAACCAAGCAAAATTGTCTCATCTGGATAATTTAATGAGAATGGGGCAGTTGCAAGGGTCTGAAACGGCGTGTTTCTTATAAAGAAAATCATAGTACTTGATGAGCTGAGAACAATGGTGCCTTTGGTTTTTTCCTGAGTGTCCCGGTTTTGGAGATACACTCGTGTAAAGTTGTAGAAAATCGTGACGTCACTACGCGGAATTCCCATTTAAAACAATGCATTTTGGGCTAAAATCTCATAACCGCGAACAATGGGACTAGATTAGAAACCGAAGGCATCTTTGTTCTCAGCTCATCAAGTATTTTCATTTTCTTCATAAAAAACGCAACATTTCAGGCCCTTGCAACTGCCCCATTCCGTGTCAAGATATAGCCATCCTAAAACAATTGCATTTTCCTTCAAAAACAATTTCTACTTAGTTAATCACAATTTTCGATTTAAGGTTAAAGGTTTGGGGTAGGACTTATAACAAAAGCAGTGGCGTCGCGTGCAATCCGGCAACGCAGAATTTTGTCCATTTGATCCCATGTAATTTATCGATTCGAGGGAGTGCACTGTGCACCCCCACTGTTTCGATCTTTTTCAAGGGTTTTAATGGACTATTTACAACGTTGCCAGATTGCACGCGACGCCACTAAACAAAAGCATACCCCCTCTGTAGTTATAGCTTGTTGGTTATAACCAACGAGCTATACATTTATCTAGAGTGGCGGTTTAATGGGTAACCTGCGTAAGCACCATTGGGGATTTTTAGGTTAGGTTTAAGCGAGTGATTTGTCCATTTGTTCCCATGTATTTTGATGCGGCGCGACGCACAGTGGATCAAATCATGTTCCGATCAACTGTGCACCGCGCTACATCAAAATACACGGAATCAAATGGACAAATTACTCGCTTAAACCTAACCTAAAGATCCCTCATGGTGGTTACGCAGGTTACCTATTGTACCGCCACTCTAGATAAATGTATAGCTCGTTGGTTATAACACATATTGGACCTACACACAGGTTGCTTCTACCACAGTATACTCATCTACACAGTAGCGAAACTCTATAGGAGCGCTTTGGCGAATGTCGTTTTTCAATGTAATCAAATGGGAAAATTGAGTTGTTTACCATCCGTCATCAGGGGGCGCCACCGTGCGTCTAATGCAAATCAAATGGAAGATGTTAGTGTTAACCATCCACCACCAGGGGGCATTTGCCGTTTTTCTAACATTGAGTTTCGGTACTGTGTAAGATAAGTATACTGTGGCTTCTACTCATCAAGGGTTGGGTAACCTAATCGAAAAGGATCTCCCCAAAATCCAAAATCAAAATTTTTTTTCTCTCAAAACCGGCAATCTTGCTTTCGTCATATATTCGACAACGTTTTTCATTCCCCCTGATACGGCTTTTCCATTTGTATTTTCGTTTAAAACTGATGCCCAATGCAATCTGTTAAGCAATATATGGACTCACAGTGAGTGTAAACCGTCGACGGCGTACTGTACACAAAAACACATACCCTTCGTATAACGCTTCATTTAGAATGTTTAAATGGGCTTATTTCCTCCCTGAAGCGGTTGTCATTGACCTTTACAATACACGCCCGAGAATATTCGTTTCTGTGACTAGATCTGTCTCTCACAATTACAGTTTTTAATCACAATAAATGCGACTCCAAATCGCGAATATTGCAAAAATAATGTTTTTTCCAATCGCCTTCAATCAATTGTGCATGCAAAATCAGCACCGTAATGAAGGAATAGTTAACGTCCCTCTTAATTTGATCGAGTGAACATTAATATTTGTTTTCGTAACCTCTTTTTTGAAAGGGTTAAATCACTGTGCCACACACTGTATTTGAAGAGCTAGTGCATTTCATTGAAAGTTAATGAATTTACGAGTATGTGCCAACACAATTGAGTGATAACAAATATAACTGGGTTTAAGGAGAGAACTTCCAAAAAAGAAAACTTTGAAAACAAACTGAATACTAAAACTTAAAACATCACAAGTATAAGTACTTATATGATAATTTTAAATGTAGAAACCCCGTTTTATTGACATTGAAAAAATGGAGGGCTCCACCATGAAACGTTACATTTAAAATGAGTGATTCCTCAGTTGTTTGGAATATATATATGCTGAAAAAGGAAAAAGGAACTATATATGTGGCCCTTTTCCAGAGACAAAAATATAAATATTCCGAAGAAAAAAATAATAATTAACAAATGCCAAAAAAGCCCATGAATCAACAATTTTTTGCGTTTTTCCAATTACTACCCCGATTGCATGTGTAACTTTCTTCGGCGGAACCCTCCAACTAATGACTCTTGTCTCATGTAGATAGCGTAAAAATTTAATTAAAATTGAAAAGTAACAATATTAACTGGAAATACGTATTAATGCGGAAGTCTCATTTTTACGTAAAAAAATATGTAAAATGGTGTATCGTATCTAATAAGTACTAAAGCATCGAAGAGCGGACAGTTTTAAATTTTAGGAAAAACGATTGATTTATATTAACTCTTTTAAAAATCACACTCGAGTTATTTTAAATTTTTGGGTCCACACTTCTCACTGACAGTAAAAGCTGCCCAAATCGTTAACACTTGCAAGATAATGTTCCATTGAGCGCCTTCAATTACCAGGATATGCAAAAAGAACACCGCGAAGTACGAATAGTAACTACCTATATATATATATTGAATTTGAGCGAGTAAATAACTTTGATTTCGTCTGGTAATCTGAACCTTTGTGAAAGAGCTACATGTAGTGCTCATTTCACGAAAAATGGCCGATGACATATAGGTTTGTTTACCGCGCAGAGATGAGTTTGCGTTTTTGCGCATGTGCAAGAACGCAAACACGTCTTTGCGCAGCGAGCCACATGATCTGTCATCGGCCTTCTTTCGTGAAATGAGCTCTATAACAAAGGAAATACAATCCTTTTTTTTATACACGCCACTTTAACCCTTTGCTGCGCAACAATTTTTGTCATTCGAAAAAACGAATTTTCAATTGATTTTGACTCAAAATGAAAAGGAAAAATTTGTAAAAAAAAAAAAAAAACCTTTCATTAACTATTTCGTCCCCGAGCCCTGAAAATACCGAATTTAAAATGCGCCAGCAGAGAGAGCAAAATCAAGGTAAAAAGGGCAAATATTTTTCTAATGTTCAGATGCCCCCCCCCCCCCCAAACATGGAGCCGTGCTCTTTCAGACTTCGGTGAAAGCTCCCAAAATTTTTTCATATGTGCTTGAGGGGTGATATGACATGAAAAAAATTTTATTTAAACTTTCAAGTGTTAAAAAGGGGGGAAAAACGAGTAGATTATGTGCCTCGAGGGTTCCACGGTGCTGTAAAAGGTTAATAAATGTCTGCATTTGTTTGGGTAAACACAGGAAATGGAAAATTTTGAAAATTTTTCAGTAGTATTTCAAGGTAGATGATCAGATGTTTAGTATACTGCAGGAGATATGTGAATGAAAGAATTAGGTTAAATCCTGATGTTTTTTTGAACTCTCACATTTTCAAATGTTCAAGATAGTCGCATCAAAGGGCCAGTTAGCACCTAGACTCAAGAATGAAGAATTTTACGTACCATTGACATCATAACAGGGAATTACTCTAAATTACTCTTCTTTCACCGCAGATACACGGTCAACTTATGTAATATGTATGCTATAATTTTTTTACAAAATAGTTGACCCTCACGAGTTTCACACGTACTACCAGTTTCTGAAACAGAGGCGACTCGTGAAAATTCAGCGAACATATTTTTGTTGTCAATATGAACCAATATAAAAGTATCGATTTTTTAAGGAATCGATGAATCCACTGAATATCAATTACTGTAGATGGGTTTAAATTGAGAGAATCCGTTCTTGCCACATTTCACGAGCCACTACTGTTCTGACATACATTTAAATTGCTTGCGGTTGAGGGGCGAGGGTGACCCACCCTTCTTACCTCGCCGCATTGTCAGCCGAGCAAAGTCTAACTACGTGGGACAATTTCTTTCCGGTGAATCCTTGCGGCGGATTTTTTTTATTTTTATTTTTGATATCTACATTTTTTTTTTTTTTTTTTTTTTTTTTTTTTTTTAATAGATGAGCTTTAAATAGAAAATGGGCCACAAATACTCTTTTTTATTGTAAGTGCTGCATCATAAAAGCGGGAGTTATCAGCCCTATTATACCTGTGGTACGGTTTGTTGAATATTTAATTCAATTTCACCTCAATTTCACTTTGTGTGTGTTGTTATGACGCTTACAGTAATTTGAAAATAAAAAAACAGGGAAAGTAAAAAACCTTCGAGGTATTCGTTTACTATATACTTTATTTTCTTTTTCTTTTTTCTTTTTTTCTTTCAAAACTTCGCTTTTATTCTTTTTGAAGCTATTTTTTTTTTTATGTACAACCCAGGTATACGCGTCCAACTCTTGTCTCTTTGATCTCTAGTTCCCGCTTTCCATTTCTCTCATTCAATTTGTTTCTCAACTAGGCGTAGATATTGTATTTTTCAAGATAATTGATTCCCCCCGAACAAATAGAACCGAGGGATTCCAGGTAGGTACCTTTCCATTGGTCTTTGCCACGTGACGAACAAAGGAGAAATAATGATCAAGGATCAAAGGAACGCAAAATTGTTCATCGTTGAAAGGAGTCTCCTTTTGTACGGGGATAGAACACGTGTATAACTCTAAACAAAGGCTCAAAGCTTTGTTTAAAAGAGATCGTTTTCTATTATTATAACCGCATACCCGGCAGCTTTTCATCTGTCCTTGTTATTAAAGTTGGAGACCCTTGAAAGATACTTTTGACTCAAGACATAACATTAGGTGTTTCGATGACCCAAGTCGAAAATTATATATCTCAACTGCACCTCCATACATAGCTGATCTGATGGTTAGCTCCAGGCTGACAAAATTTCCTCAGTAAACAGTCAACTTTTTCTAATAACAAGCAGACCCCGTATTTATTGACACTTATAGGAAGCACTGGATTCTACCAACGAGGTATCCAAATTTCCCCAAATAGAGATGCTGATACATGTTTAAGTCCTATCCCAAAGGGTAAAAGATGAAAATATTGATAAAGGATCGAGAAATCAATGTTTAATGAACGCAGAGGCGAGAGCTGAGAGGTTAAGAAAACTTTTTCACAGATGTAAAATATCACTATTGCTTAGTAACATGCATTGTTGTCATTTACACATTGATTTTTGTTCAATATATCAACACGCCCCCTCAAAAATTAATGAATTGAGTTGACAGTGGAATTCTCTGGGTAGAATTGACGATCTAATTCTTGTTTGTTATAGCTTCATTTATTTTAACCTCAAATCAAGTGCAATCAATTCGATGAAAATTGGTTTTAAACGAAAGCGCAAGAGCTTTAGAATGGCTATCTGGGGATACAAAACTCCGATACAACGATGCAGTTGAGAAAATTTTGCTTGTTTCTGTCGTGCGTCAGTTTTTTACTGAGCAAATCCTTCCAAAAGAAACAGTTATATCAATTTTTGTGTCCAGATGGCCTCTCGAGAACACTTTCTTTTTTCTTTTAAAACCAATTTCAAATGGATTAGTCACGCTTTCTTCATTTTTTTAGAGCATGAGTGTCATGCTCTATTGAAATCGTTTCTACAAGGTCAATAATGCTTTTCTTATAGGAACGGCATGGTTCGGGGGTCCGCTCGGGGGATCGCTTGGTTTCAGTATCGAGAACGGGTCCTCGAGGACCGATTGACCCATGTGATTCCGCCAATCCGGTGTCCTCCCAATTTGTCGCTTTTTCTTTGTGGCGGGAGTTTTTGGCCGGAGATTGAGGTTAAGCATTTTTGGGAATGTAATTACGTTACTAATTTGGATCAGACTTCAACGAAATCTTCTGTATGAGATATTGGGGTTTTATATCAGAGGATTGTGTCCATGTTTCGCGTATTCTGCGATTTAAAATGCATTTAGATGATTTCAAATTTCCAATCCTGTTATTGTTGATGTTTCGGTCCGCTAAAAGAGTTCGTTTGGGGAACGCGATCGGCGTTGCGTTTTAAGGTGAATCCTCAGCGACCTGTAGTAAGATTCTCATCCGCTAGATAACGTCACTGTTCCGCGGTCCAGAAACCATGCTTTTTCCGCCTTTAATCGTTAATTGCGAGAGCTAGAGTTAACTTTTCGAAAATGTAAGAACGTTGCGTTCTAGATCAAATCCTAAGGAAAATTTTAAGACCATTCCGAGCCATGGACGAAGATATAACTAAGGACTGCCGACCCCCTATCTCCGCCCGTGTTAAAACCTGTTAGCGGGTTTTCGAGCGCGACCGCAGCGCTCCAAGCAGCAATAAGGGTCAACTAAAAGCGAACCGCTGCAGCGGTGGCCGCTCCGGCTCCCTTTCTCCCATGCCTTCCCGCAAATGTATACCGTGTAGGTAATTTGAATCACGATTGAACGAAGGGAACAAATGATCAGCGAATTAAAAGGAAGCAAAATCCGCTAAAAAGCAAACGTCTGGAGTATTTCTTGAAAGATTCCTGAATTGTCGAAAATGATTAATCAAGGACTGAAATACTATACATCACAGTTAACCTCAAAACGGAATCAAACAAGAAAGAGTACATAGACATTTGTTTTATTAGTAGAGATCAGGCGACTCTTTTAATTTGCTGATGATTTCTGTTACCTTGTCCAAAGTTGATTCTGAATTTCCCTTGCTTTCGATCTTCCATTGAGATACTGAGTTATCTGATCCTCTTGGGTCGCCGACAACAGTTGACAGCCATGCCATAACAGACCAACTCCAACAACGGTTTTACCCGGTTTTAGCAGTAGCACAGCATGTGAGCATGGAACATCGCCAGGATCGCTCACTTTAAGGTATTTCTCTAGGGCCCTTAGCTCACTTGAAAGAGTAGTTCAGCTGACCGCTGCTTGGAGCGCTGGGGTCGAGAGAAAAACAGGACTAACAACAGTCGGCAGTCCTTAGTTATATCTTCGTCCATGGTTTTGCGACGACCTCCCGTCCCCTTTGCCCTCCCCACGAACTACTGCACCTATGCCTACAACAGTTGCTTGCCGCGTTGTGCAGATTGCATGAATGATGTGTGTCCATCTACTTCATCCCAATTTCACAGCCATCACGGATGCCACGCCCGCCACGGGTCTTCTACCTGGTTTTATGCGACATCGGTCATCGTGGCCCAGTGTTACATGGTAATCAGCGGCGGATTCGGGAAAGGCACGCCCCCCCCCCCCAACTCACGGTAGCCTTTGCCTTTTTTCAACAGAGAAAATCCCATAAATTCCTCTCTGCAAATTTGAAAATTCATAGGCGTGAAGCCCCCCCCCCCTAAAAGAATTTTCTGGATCCGCCATTGGTAGTAATTTTTGCGGCACACTACGCCGGATTCCCGTGCGCTTTCCCACACTAACCTTTCTCCCTTATCTGTCAATGGGCGCTCCCCGAGGGGTGGCGCGGCGCCCCCCCCCCCTAATTCAGAAAAATCAAAACTTTACAATAAAAAAGAATCGGAACATTCGAAGATCAAATAATAACGAAAGGAGTAAGAGTTAACAAACTTTATTCTTAGTTTACTTTACAATTTTAATAGGGGGCGTAATTTAGGGGGGGGCAGGGCGGGAAGTAGCCCCTCCAAGCAGTGGTGCCGGACCACCCCTTGCCACTATACAGCTCGCCCCCCAGTTTCAGGATTCCTCTCCCCCCCAGATCTAGACCTCCCCCTGATTTTTACCCCACCCCCTCCTGATTCAGACGACATCATACTTCCCACCCGTCATCTCCCTCGCCGAAAGAAGTTTTAAAATCTACTAGTATGAACGTGTCTACATTGGCAACTACCGTTTGGGAACGAGAATTTTGCGAACTTCCTTGAAAATTCAGAATCCTCTGGTCGATAATTACATGATTAGAGAATGTATAGGCAAGAGTTTGGTTTTGTTAATTTAAATAGGTTAACTCTTAGAATTCATCAGGACAATGAAAATAAAGAAGGAATAGTTGTACTTAGCTTTTTACTATTTCTATCATCTGATGCTGTCACTTTATTCATAATATCAAACACTTCAAAAATAGAATTACTTTTGATACAAATACATGCTACAATCACTTACAATTTCTACCATTTGGAAGGATAATTGATTTATTTTCTATTTTGGGGGGAAGTGGGGGGGGGGGGGTTCTCTAGACTTGCCCGTCTCTAAGTGAAGTCCCCTAGACCTTCCATTGACATTCAAAAAGTTGCCCCTCCGGGCAATTGTTTTGCGGGTGCCCATGTCTTTGTCCATGGTCTCTGAACCAGAAATTGAATGTTCTTCCGGTCTGTGGTTGCCTTTTTTTCTCATAAGTTTAGACACGGCCACCCTGTAAACCCCCCAACAAGTTAAAAGTCCGCAATCCGCACCCTCGACCCGCAGCCACTATCAAAAGTAAATTGCCGGTTGACTTGCAGGTACTCTCCTCCTCCTCCCCCAACTTAGATTAGACACAAATATAAAATTAAAAAAAAAAAAAAAAAAAAAAAAAAAAAAAAAAAAAAAAAAAAATGAAAAATAGAATGTATGCCCCAGCAAAGGGCCCCCTCCACAGTTTTCCAAGAGAGGGAGCGACCCCCTTGCCAGCGTAACTCCGAAAAAATAATTCCAACTGGGGTCCAAGTAACTCAAGTAAGGTCTCAAAATGAAATCAGATGGATCCAAAATTTTAACGGCGAGTACCGGTAAGCTTACTCTTTTGATCGGTCCAAACCGGATTGCGATACATCGATTTACTCTCGAGATATCGATTTTTCAAAGGCGCGCGGTATAGGGTCAGAAATCTAAGATTCTCTAAAATCCGCGAATTTCGACTCTCATGGACCTAGCATGCGCCGTGAGAAGTCATATGTGAGTTTTTTGAGTTCACATGAAGTTCATTAAGGGCCCTGACAAATGTCGGACCGATAAAGTCTATATCGGGGGGGGGCGTGGCCCCAACTCCAGCGTAAGTCTCACGTACAATGTCTCACTGCGGCCGCGGGAGGTCCTATAAGATCCGTTTAAAACTTGGATGGATCTGAATTTTTTTCAAGAATTATCTAAAAGCTGAAGCTACCGCCCAATCCAAACCGCAGTGCGCAATCCATCGATTCGTTCTCGAGATATCGATTTTTCAAAGGCGCGCGGTCTTGTCAGATCGACCTTAGAGGGGCGCTGGAGGCTGGAAAAAGGCGAATTTCGTCTCTCACGAACCAGTCGTGTGCCGTATTATATCGGTTCCGCTTTTTTTCGGGTCCCAATGATGTCCCGAGAGGGCCCAATGCAGTTTCGAGCCAAAAAATATCATCTTAGGGGGGAACTACTCCCCGTTTCAGCGTAACTCTGACAAGAAATGTCTAACTGCGGCCGCGAGAGGTCCTGTAAGGTCATTAAATAAACTCGGATGGATCTGAAATTTTCGAGGTTGTCAGTCACAAGCAAGCGCTTTCGATCGGTGCAAACCGAATTGCAATACATCGATTCACTATCGAGATATCGACTTTTCAAAGGCGCACGGTCTTGTCAGATCGAACATTGAAATAAGCTGTGGATACTCTGTATCCGCTAATTTCGTCTCTCATGGACCGTTTAAGCTCCTTTAAAAATCGAATGAGCTTTTTTCAAGTTCATATTACGTTCCTTAAGGGCCTTGATGAGTGTCGGATGACATTTGATCAATATTAACATTCATTTTTTAATCTGAGACAAAAAGAGCTGAAACCATAAAGACGAAGAATTTCCATCGTGATGACTTTGGTTCAAGCGAGGAAAATTCTATAGAAGTCCCAAATAACTAGACTAGACTTTCCGGCTTGCTAGGATTGGTATAAAGAATTTCCTTCCTGATGACTTTGGTTCAGGCGAGAGAAATCTAAAAAGTCCCAAATAACTAAACTAGACTTTGCGGCTTGCTAGGATTGGTATTGCGTCATCCGATTTTAAAGGAACTATCACTATCGAAATCGATTTCAAAACCACAGTATTCACCTCGCCTCGTGAACAACTGTTTCAACACGCTATAAGTAAATTTTCATTCCCACTTTGACCTATCAAGTTATTTTTACAGCGATCACTGTTATAAAACAAAAATGCAGCGTTGCGATTGAATTGTCGCAGTTTTGTACTATCAATAGGGAAACTCCACACTTACAATGATTTACGGCCGACACTCATGCTCTTTTGCTAACACTGTTCCAGTGTTGCAAGTTCCAACTTGTTTTTTTTTTTTTTTTTTTTTTTTTTTTTTTTTTTTTTTTTATTTTTTGAAACTTTAACATTAAAAAAATGAGGCAAACAAGCCTGTGTAAAAATGTCTCTAAGGTGATTCCATAATGAAACTATCTTTGTTTTCAAAATCACGTCCAATAAATCTTCTTTATAGGAATAGCTCGTTGAATTATACACAAGCTACCCATTAATACTGTCACATGCAAACCCGCGAGTATATATAGAGAGGACATAATGTGCAAAAGTGTACACTTTTAAATTACATTATTAGTACATATATTCTGAAACGTCATATTTTTTGGTACTTGAATCTTAAACAGATTAAAGAAAAATTCAAACTACAGCGCACACGTACACAAGCAAAAATATTGCAGTAAAGTCAAAGTGCCGATGTACGCTCAATTTTGCATCTAGGACTCGAAATTTGTTCGGAAGGAAAAATATGGAAAATGAATAAAAAATAAAGAGACTATGGAGCAAAAATCTCTACAGTAGGTGTGAAATAACCAATTGCTCAAAAAGTCTGCTTACAGCAGGTGCTGCGCTCCCACCACTAATTGACTCAAACACAATTTTTCAACCTTTCAAGTTAGAAGATGTGAAAAGTGCTTGAGGTCAAACCTTGCCTAACACGCCACTGCAACATTCAAACTTTAAACGGACAGCATCATTGAATATCATGCTGTTTGAAACAATCGTTGCAACAAACAATCGATATACATTTCCTGCAATGTTGAAAAAATGTGTTAAAGCTAGTCAAATGGTGGGCACTTTGAGCACCTGTTGTAAGTAAAATTTTGTTACTAGTAGCAAAGTACTAGTATTATAGTTAAATTGGTTATACGTATGCCTACAGGCAGTGGCGGCTCGTGCAATTTGGCAACTATGCTAATTTTCCATTTTCCAATCTATGCAAAAGAACGATATCTTGGGGGCGCAGTTTTGCACCTCCTGAAGTTTGATTATTTTACATGGGTTTTAAAATGGAGCGTATACGTTGTTCCCAAAATTGCACGCGCCGCCACTGCCTACAGGAGATTTTTTTACCCCCAACTCGTCAATTTTGATAAATTTTTTTTATTTTTTTCCCGCCTGCGAAATCGAGTTTAAAATCGGCACTTTGACTTAGTTTCACTTTTTCTGCTCGGGTGTGCCCAGTAGTGTGAATTTTTTTAACCTATTTAAAGATTCAAGTGGCCTTAGAATATGAAATTTCAGAACATATATGCAGTTAGATAAGTATAATTTTGAATGATAATTTCTCAGAAAACGCATTTTTGCGTGTGAGGGAATTTAAAGGCTGTGTGCACTTAAAGGAGGCTTGGTTCCCCCAGAATAAGTCACACAAAATAAGTAAAATTTGTAGTTTTGTCCAACTTTCATTTACTATGTCTAAAAAAATGTCATCAAAACTTTTAATTGTTCCGCTAACCCTTTGTCCCCGACCATTACAATTTGGTTAATTTCACGTTCATTATCTGAGTCATCAGAAGATTTCAGGATTATAACTGGCAGCCTCGCGCGCGCTGGGAAAACCAGAAATTGAGTTTCTTAAAGATTTTAGTTTATAACAGATAAAAGAGACCGGTTCCAGTTCATAAAATAGAAGTTTTTCATAACATTAAAATTAATTCCTGATAATGATACCAACAATGACAAAAGTCACTGTCTGATCTTTTCACGAGCGTTTGTTTGCTCACAAAGACACGGGAAAATAGAGGCTAATGTGCGAAGTTTATCGTCTTAATTCTTCCCAATAAAAATGGAACTAAGACGTTAAACAATCCGAAGCATATTAGTGGAGAGAAAGAGAACGCCGTGTGTGGGAGTGTGAGTGTGAGTGAGAGAGAAAGAGAGAGAGAGAGAGAGAGAGAGAGAGAGAGAGAAAGAAAAAAAAATTTGAAAATAACAATCTTCGTCATATCACGCGGCTTTTAACACATCGTAATAAAGGCTCATTTTACGACATTTCTCCGGACGTAATTTTTATCGGTTCCAATAAGTAAAGAAATCTGAGAATGCGACATGAGCACGAAGATGGGGAGAAATGCTAATAAAAAGGAATGAATCTTTAAAAGAGAGAGATTAAAGAAGAAGGAAAGTTTAGTGTGTAAGCGGAGAAGTGGAGAGGGGGAAATGGCGATGGCGCGAAAGGCGGGTTGCCTTCCTCCGTGAGAGCCGGCGTTGGACGCTTAGATTGGCAACATCGCACAAAAGTCTGCGATCGAATGTAAACGGGGACAAACTAGGATAAACGGTTATGACAGTGGCGGAAATGTCGTGTTTTTTTTACAAAGAAAATGATAGCACTTGATGAGATGAGTACTATAGTGCCTTTGGTGTTTTTCCAAATCTGCCCCTTATTTGGAGATATACACTTGCAAAGTTGAGAAAAGTCGTGTGCGTAGTGACGCAAAAACAATGTTTTTTGGCCCAAAAATTTCATCTCCAGAACAATGGGTGTTGAAGCACGCTCTAGTGGCCAACACGCTCAACAGCGTCGCTACGGATACAAAGAAGATCACTCATAAGGAAGAACCTAACCTTCCTCTCTACGTGAAGAGAGAGTCTAATAATCCATACAATTGATGTATAAAATACCAAATATCACTCATTTAAATTTATTTTTCCAAAAAGGTATTTCTGTCTGTTTTCATTGAATATATAAATTTAGTATTGTTGCTTGACGCAACAAGGGGACTCAATTAAAACCCAAAGGCATACTTGTTCTTAGCTCATCATATGACTTTCATTTTTTTATAAAAAAACACAAAATTTCAAACCCTTGCAACTCCCCCTTGAGAAATGTCATAAATGTGCGCGAAATGATAGCTCTGATTTTTTCCCCCGTGGGTTCCCACAACAGAATGTATATACAAGTACACTGTCCCATCGTGCGGCGCGGCAGAGCTTAAGGAAAGGAAAATTTTTCCGGGCGGCGGCGGGGGGCCGCGGCGGTCGGTAAAAAGTGGGCCACTAAGAAACTGTTGATGAGGAGAAAATTATGTGGGATTAATTCCGACCCGAAACCCCGAAGTTTTCGGCGAGCTGAGCATAAATTAGTCTTCGGCAACAGCCAACAGGGCTAGAGCGGGCTCCTGCTCTTATAGTACTCACACTGCTCTCAGTACTCGGGGTCTGGGTCTCTTTTTCGTTTACAAATGTAACTCAAGACGGAGGGACAAACTTTTTCCGCTCCCTTTGCTCCCCCCCCCCCCATCCCCTATGCTCCCTCTCGCCACCCTCTTCCTGTTTCCTTTCCCCACCCACAACTTACCCCTCTACCACCCCCAATGCTGCTCGAGAGCTAAAATCGCGATTTCCATTGCGTCTTGGAAATTTCGTGCACACCGTTAAGTTTCCGTTCCCCCTCCCCCTCCACAGCACCTTTTTGCTGAAAAGTTGGCAGAGTGTATAGGAGAGAGAGCGCCGCGAAGTTTTTGTTTTCCTGCTGCTGCCTGTAAGTAGTACGCTGGCTGCAAAACGCCCGAGCTACTTTTGCAGCCGAACAGATGCCGCATTCCATAGCGCTCGGGGAAATTCCGCCAACTATTTTCCAGGGCCCCGCGGCCGCCATTCGACCGCGGCCGCGGCGAGAAGCCGAAGGCGCAGTTCGTTCACGTAAACGAGTCCGGATTCCTTAATCCGAGGCCGAATTCAAAAGTAAACGAAATGCACGCCTCCTCCTCCACTTCCTCCCCACCCCCCCCTCAACCCCCAAATTATCCCCCCCCCGCAGACCACTAGGAAAGAGGAATGGAAATCTTCCACCTGAAAATTTTGGAATTTGCGGGCACCACTTTGGACTCGACTCGACAAAACAGACCAAATTTCATTCCTAACCCATAAAAAATAACCTTGAGTAGTGCTCTAGCTTTCGACTTGAGTTACAAGAAGGTCGATCTTCATCATTGTCGGCTTTGGGGGAGGAGGGGGGGTTAAATGTGGTGCATTATTACCATGGGCGCACCCATAGGATTTCTGTATGGGGGGCCAAGTTGTCATTACATTTGGGGGGGTCTGGGGGTCCTCTTCCGGAAAATGTTGAAAATTTAGCTCTTCTTAGACGCAAAATTAGGCTACTTCTATTCAACAACTTTATTGAATTAACCGAAACTAAGCTGACATTACGGAAATATCTTCATCATGCTGATAGAAAGACGGAGTCTTCAGGAAACCTAGATTTCAGAAGAAATCGAGCAAAATTAACAATTGAGGACATTGCTGTCGGGAAAGATGTTTCCACCAAGGAAAAAAATGTATCATGACAATGATACTTTTTTTTTTCTCGCTCCCACCTAATTTTGAACTCATTTTCTTTCCCATCTTTTTTTTTCTCTCCTCCTCTCTTTCTATTTTCCTCATTTTTTTCCCTTTTTTCTTTTATTCCCTTTTCCCTTTTTTCCTTTTTTCTTTTCCTTTCTTCCTTTTTTTCTATTAGGGGGGGGGGGTTGTCCCTTCCTGGGTGCGCCCATGATTATTATTTTTTATTATTTATTTTTTATTTTTATATTTTAAGTCATCAATGGGTCTTTGGCAAACTTTGCCGGTGCCAGCTCGTGCATTATTGGAGATCTTGGAAACTTTTGCTACAGGGGATTAAAGAATTGATTCTAGCATAACAACCTGTAAAAATGACGATGAACATACACAACAAAATCACGAAATTCACATTTCCAATTTTTTCAGTGTATAGACTTCAGTTTTGTTGATTCTGGCGTTTGGTGTCCCCCAAAAAGCTTTGAACCTCAAGTAATACGATACGCTTAATCTAAGAGTGATTTTTCCGATCAGTTTATCTTTCGATAGTCTTGACCGAATCTCCCCCTCTTTTTTTCACGAAAGGTCAGTTAAAAAAAGCCGGATAGTCTTTGGATCTGGATCTGGCTCTAGATGGCCAAAAGTATATTTGTCAAGCTTTTATGAGCCCCCTGTAACTTCTCGAGCACACTCACTCGATCGGTATTTTGATAGGTCTCCATATAGTAGTAACCTCTCTCTCGCAGTCCTCACACTTAAAAGTACATCCACTTTCCGGTTGCCTCTCAATATATATATATATATATATACATATATATTTATATATATCGCTCTTTTTCTTCTTTTTTGCAGTTTACGAAAAACTTTATATTGTCGTCTATACTTTTTCATAAAAAGTTATGGACGATCGTGTTTATTCGCGGTGTTTTAAACTTTGTAATAACTTTTACTAGAGGGTTTTTACGCCAATCTCAGTTTATTTTCATCCGCCAACCCATTATATAAACTTTCAAGATAATATTTCCTTTCCCACGTCCATCTGTCTTCTGTTATACTACTGGTGAATTTCGAAAATCTCTTGACAACTTTTTTTTTGTCGAACGAAAATCGAAGTTTTACTGTTTCGGACTGTTTCATGGTGATTGTTGTGATTTATTTAACCCTTGCGAGCTCTAGGTATTTTATCAACGTGTAATAGCAAGAAAAAGGGGGTGGAATGGATCCAGAATCTGAAAGATTTGTGGAAAGAAATGAAAAGATTGTTTTTTTTTTTGTTTTTTTGTTTATTTTAAGTATTTATTTATTATTTTTAACTTCAAGAAATCCATATGATTATAGGTACATCTTACCCAATTTTTTGAGACCATTCTTCATCATGCGTTACCGGTTTTCGGATATTTACGGCTATTTTTTCTAAAAAAAAAAAAAAAAAAAAAAAAAAAAAAAAAAAAAAAAAAAAAAAAAAAAAAAAAAACAACAAACAAAACAAAACAAAACAAAACAAAACAAACAAACAAAAAAAATCAAATTACAGTTTCAAAAAAATTCGAAAAAAAATCGAATGGAGACGATTCAGTTTTTTGCTTTTTTCTTTTTTTTTTGTTCGCCAATATAAAATGAACACTTATTTTATACCTTTCAAACAAGTGTGCCTTTTAAGGCCAACCTAAATGAATTAGGTTATCTAAATAATAAATGAATCCCTCTCCCCCACCCTTTCATGTATGATCGAATTTAACTTTCAGGTTGGTACAAAACCGGTTTGATTTAAATTGATACAATCACGGCCTAATCAAATGTCCGGTCAGTCCCAACGATGCAGAATTAAGGTGATTCCTGGGCCGATTAGTTTGAACCATGGACATTGAACACAGTGGAGTAGCGTGCAATGCGGCAACGTTGCAATTTGTCTATTTAAACCCATGAAAAAGATCGACATTTTGGGCATTCGTTGAACACCTTCGCATTTGACCTATTACATTGGTTTAAATGGGTACAGTACAACGTTGTCAAATCGCACGCTACGCCACTGATTGAACACTGTGTCATGCTGCTCAAAACGTTGACAGTTTTTGGCTAAAATTGATGATTTTAAGCAAACAGTACTATAGTTTGAGGAGCTTCTGCACCTGCGAGTATACTTCAGGAAGATACCCTGAAAGTTTCAAGCTGAAAAGCTCAAAAATAAAGCCGGGATTTAGGAAATACGAAATCTCCCTTAAGCTCCAATGAGGGCAAGTGTGGCAGATCGACATATATTATCACTCGCATCACTTACGTATCTTACGGCAAAATCAGGCGCGTCAATTGGGGTGGGGGGCAGGGCGGGCAATTGCCCCCCCCCCCCCCACGGATTTGAAGTCAGGCTCAAAAACGGATTTTTGCCCCCTCTCCCCCAAGGCTCTATGGCTCTTTTTATTGACGAGCAAAAAAAAAAAAAAAAGGTCATCAAATTTTTGCCCCCCCCCCCCAAGCCGACTCTATGCTGCCATCTGTGAGACATGAGGCTGAAACAAGTTGACTCAGCAGAGATGGGAATCCCGAAATGTGCCTCAATTACAGTCATCTTGTCAGCATAGATGAGAGGAGAGAGGTTGATAAGATAACTCGCCACGCACATCGGCACAAACCGGATCGTGAAAGCACAAGAGACCTGAAAAGGTCGCAGTGCGATACTCCTTCGGGGGCGGTCCTTAAGTAATAAAAAAATAAAAATAAGTCGACTCTATGGCTCTAAAATTATATTGATGGGCAAAAAGAAAAGAAAAAAAATAAAAAAAAAAAAAAAGGTCATCAAATTTTTTGCCCCCCCCCCCCCAAGCCGAACTTGAAATGACACCCCTGGGCAAAATGAATTTCATAAATTAGGGTTTTTATAGTTTCGCTCGTTTTGGGCTCAAAAATTCCACAACAAATTACGCAGGTGCCAATGACGTTCTTGGATTTTGCGTTTTTTCTTTGTTTTCAAATTAAAACGCCAAAAAAATGACCTTTCTAAAAAATGACTGTAGTCGCGCCATCCATCGGATTGAAATATGGAAGAGTTGGGTCTGGAATCTTCTTAAATTATGGAAATCAGCCTGGACTGAAATGGGATTCTTTTCTCTAAAATAAGAATGGGTCCATTGTGCAATGTACATAGCTGGACACTAGACAGCGGGGAGCTTTGAAATTTAATCCAGCATGTAAAATAAAGTGGGGCATTTGCATGGAAGTTATGATGTTAAGCTTGAACTGAACTGAGACTGCCAAAATAACAACCGAGTTTCCTTATTCAGGGAAAGAGGTCGACTGACTGAGCCGCTCACCAGACCATGGTCTGAGACAACGAGCTATACAATCATCTAGAGTGGCGGTTTAATGGGTAACCTGCGTAACCACCATGGGGGATTTTTAGGTTAGGTTTAAGCGAGTAATTTTTCCATTTATTCCCATGTATGTTACTGCGGCGCGCAGAGGCTCGACCATGTTTCGATCCACTGTGCGGTTGCGCTAAAATACATGGGAATAAATCGAAAAATTACTCGCTTAAACCTAACCTAACAATCCCCCATGGTGGTTACACAGGTTACCTATTAAACCGCCACTCTAGATAAATGTATAGCTCGTTGGTCTAAGATCGAAAAAAAGTGGCCCAAAATTCAGTGAAAAAAGAATTTAAAATCATCATTTTCAACATTTTACGCTAGTTTAAAACTTTCCAATGACATTTCGAAGTTTGAATTACTTGTTGAAAATGTTCTCTGTGATTAAAATCAGTCTAGAAAGTTTAGAAATGGTACGATTGACGAGAAATTTACTTTCTGATTTTCGGCCACTTTTTGACAATCTCAGACCACAGTGCACCGCTTCCGCCCGAATTTGACAATATCTTGCACCGGTTTGACCTAGGATCGGGCCAATACCGCCTCTACTCATACCCGGCTGCTCTGTTTTGAGATCGGGGAGGTTATGTTCGTCTTGGTATACGTAAGCTTAAGGCCCGCTTATGGAGTTATCGAGTATTTTGTTGGTTTTTTGAAGTTCAACCAAAATTGGAAAAGCACTTCAGTAATGAAAGTTTTGGGCTTAGTTACTTACATAAAGTATTAAAAGACTTGAAAATCATATTTAGAGAGGATAAATCACGATTTTGAATTTCGTCAACATTGCACTCTCCATAAGCTCTGTATACCAAAATGACCCTAACCTCAAAGAAGCAGCTTGGTATGTGTAGAGGCGGTATTGATCGGGCTGTTTCCATAAACTGCATGCTGAGTGCCTGCCCTATTACAAGACGGAAAGGGTAATAAATTCCTCCAGTCAGCATATTTTACTGTACTTTTATCTATCGTATTTTGTTTTGCACACTCATTAATATTAATGTCTGCTATCAGTGAATCATGCTGTCTGTCATATGTGTTTTGCTTACCCCCATGTCTGCGCCATTTTCGGTTTTTATATTTATTTAGGATCAGCTCGGTGAATTGTCTTTCCTGCCCATCTTCTACGTACTTTGACTTACAAAAGAAAGTCCCCTGATCGGAATTCTTATTTTTCAAGT
The DNA here is from genome assembly GCA_011764245.1 of Trialeurodes vaporariorum. Taxonomy (NCBI): domain Eukaryota; kingdom Metazoa; phylum Arthropoda; class Insecta; order Hemiptera; family Aleyrodidae; genus Trialeurodes; species Trialeurodes vaporariorum. The sequence continues at coordinate 64,202,283 of VMOF01000320.1, read as the reverse complement.
TTTCTTTTGTTTTCAAGAGAATTTTTGAATTTTCATGACGGTTCTTCGATTTGTCATTCTGCTTAGTCCTTAAACACCGTCAATCCGCAACATTGTTTAAATGTTGCCGAGATTTAAAAGAGTAAACATTTTGACTAGAGTACTTTTTTTGAAGGTCATAGTACATTAGCTCAACGAGAAATTATTATCTATATCTCTTTTTGCTCAATTGAAACACGTATACGTATATACGTACACACATATATATGTTGGCATTATATATATGTTGGCATTTTATATATGTTGGCAGTTAACAGTGGCGGCTCGCCACTGTTAAATCTATTCATCGCTTACAGCAAAAATTAGCAAGAGCTCCATTTCAAGTAGAGTGTCATTACTCCATGTTGGAGTCAATTAAAATTCCTCAGAAAACTCCAGAAAAAGAAAATATCTGAGATGTCATTAATATATAGTTCACGAACAAGCAATCCATATCAATCTTTGAAAAAAAAAAAAAAAAAAAAAAAAAACTTCAGAAAATTTGGCATCAGTGATAAGCCAAAGCTTCGTACACAGCTTCAATATCAAATATTATTTTTCCTTCCCGCCTCACAACGGATCGGATAGGAAAATGTTACAATTTTTCACTTGCTCGGCTTCCCTTCCCCTTTTTTATCTTTCGTCCTTTCTAACCCTCTCCTACCCCCTCGCACCTCCTCTCTCCCGTTCTCATCCTCACTCCCTTACACTCTTAAGAAGGAGCTTTGAGCAAATTGTATTTACAAACTATGTATTGATCGTCTCCCTCCCAAAGCCCGAAGTTTCGTTAGTCCCCAACGTCTCGTGGTTGTTTACCCTTCTCTACTTCGACTCTCTCCTCCTGTACCACTAGTCCCCCCCCTCATTCTCCTTCAAACGTCCCGTCTCGATCCTTGGTTTGATTAATCTTAATCCATTAAGTTGAGTGAAAAGGAATTGGACAGAAGAATCAAGAATGAGCTTCCAAAAAAAAAAAAAAAAAAAAAAAAAATGAAAGGGAGTATAAAATAAAAGAATAGATAAACAAGAAGATCAAAAAAAGGGAACAGATAATAACTGGCGATCTGTTCGAAGTCTTTGGACGTTTGTCGTCTGATTGAGAAGAATATATTTTAGAAATATGGACTTCTTACCACTTTAGTTATGCAAATTCGCAGGATCATCAACATGATTTTAAGGTCAAATTTATGTTTTGCCCATGATTTGGCACCCCTGCTGTCTGGAACCCGGAGCAAAAAGCCCCTTTTTCTCCCCCTCCCCACCACTTTCAATGCCTTTAATCATCCCTCAAAACGAATGCGTTTCGTGCAGGTAACTGTTGTTTTTATAAGAACCCGCAGAGAAGAGGGGGGACACTGGAAAAATCAACTTTGAACTATCAAAATGTCGTCATCATACGAGGTACGTAGGCAAAAATCGAATCTTTCGAAGGGAAACACCATTGAATACGGAAGTTTCGTTAAAAAATGTGGAAATTCTATTACATTTTTGAACACATACATAGTGTCACAAACAGAAATTTGGTTATGTCCGAACTTGCAGTGGTGGCTCGTGCAATGTGGCAACGACTTAATTCCTCCATTTAAACCTATGTAAAACAATCTATCTTCAGGAGGTGCAACTGTACCCCCTAGATATCGATACTTTTGCATAGGTTTAAATGGCAAAAAAACATGGTTGCCAAATTGCACGAGCCACTACTGTGAACTTGCCTCCACATCACGTGGTAAGGTAGAACAAATAATGAATAAATTGAATGTATCAACTCTTTATTTAATTCAAAGTAAAATATAAAGAGCATTTTATGACGACGACGTTTGAATAAAAATCAAACAAAGACGTAGACATAGTTAATTCCTTTCAAAGTGAGTGAGTGAGTGAGTGAGTGAGTGAGTGAGTGAGTGAGTGAGTGAGTGAGTGAGTGAGTGAGTGAGTGAGTGAGTGAGTGAGTGAGTGAAAGAGTAATGGATTCGATCAAATGTTGATCTAAAAAAAATTCCATAACTCTCTAAGAACATTCGAACGGGTGAATTAGAGAAGATCAGAGATTGAGAGCGACAGGTTAATGTCTGGCAGTGTTGCCAGATCGAGGGTAAAAAGCCGTATCGTCCCCATTTAAATCAATTTAAAGCGTACGGCTTTTTCACCCCAATCTGGCAACACTGATGTCTGGATCCGATACAATCTAGATCTGGATAGGATACAATATTTAACACGCAGCAAAAATATTTGTTTTGGATTTGTACTACATAGGTACGTTGATTTTTCTAGCTCCACTAGGTATAACTGGTTGAAAGTCATCCGTGGGTGCAAGGCTTTTGGGTACCACTGTCCTTGTTACATTTTAATCCATAAACAAATGCGTTTTTATTAATTTTCATCCCTTATGAAAATAAATAAATAGATAAATAAATAAATAAATATATAGATAGATATAAAACAATAATAAATGAGCTGTTCAGCCAACATAAAACAAATAAAAAGGGGAAAATTAAATCATAATAATAAAATGATCCGACCTTTAATTGTGATATTTTTTATTTTTTTAACGTTTCGACGTCCACACGCCTTCTTCAGAAAAACTATATAAAATAAACATAGCCAAAAACAAAGGAACAAACTAAGAAATAAGAAATAAACACAAACTAAGAAATAAACAAAAGAACATAATTGCACATGATGAAAGTGGGAAACAATCAAGTTGAAAAGCAATAATAAAGAATTAAAAAGTAAATGAATAACGGACAAAGTTGGAAATCAAAATAAAAAAAAATAAAAAAAAAAAAATAAAATAAAAAATGAATAGATAAAAAAATGAATGAATAGATGAATAGATATAAATAGATAAATAGATAAATATGTTAAAAAAATAAGTAATTGTAAACGAAAATTTCCGATTGAATTCGCGTGAAAAAGTGGTCTCTGAAATGAGGGTCTCACCGTAAGAGCTCCGTAAGACTCTTACACACACTTAACCCAAAAATTGAGCCAGTCATGATTTCATTATTGTATTCTTCTTCGTTTCTATCTCCCCCTCTTTCTCTCTCTCACTCTGTGTCTCTCACCTTCTTCCTTTCACTCTTTCCTTTCTCGACCCCTCTCAAGCACGTAAAGCGAGAATGCTAGGGAAACTAAAATAAAATTACGCTAAACAGGAAGTAGCTTCGATGGAACTGCACTGGCGCAACCAGGATATCTTCCATCTCTCTCATTTCCCATTTGAATGTATGAGTAGGAAAAGGACAGAAGGAGGGGGTTTTATCCCCTTGTCCATCCTTGTCTAACATACGTTTCTTAATGGAGAAAAGAGAGAGATGAAGAATCTCTCGGTGCGCTACTGGATGGAAGTAATCTTGTTGTTGTTTTAGTTTCCAAGTACAGGGCAGAAAATCAACCAAGTGAAAAGTTTATAATGAGACATCCTCGCTGAAAAGGAGCTTGTTAATTTAACTTGTAATAAGATAAATTTTCGTCCTGATCAAATTTAATTAAAATAATCAGTTTACACAAAAAAAACTTTAGAAATTGAAAATAATTTTAAATGCTTGTAGCGATCCCTCGACACTGCACACTTCAGAATAACTTATCTGCCCTATTCACTCCTAAAGTGAGAAAGTCTATGCTACGGGGAAAATAAACAAAAAAAAACGATACACAAAACAACTTTATATCTTGGTTTTATATACACAGGAATGCACGCCCTTGTTACATTCGAAAAATGGGGATTCACCATAAAGATCAAATGTTGTAATGACATTTTTTAGAGAATTTATTATCAAGGAGTAGAAAATGATTAGTGAAACGGGTGAAAACGTGAATGAAGGAATGACTGATTAGCCGTGATTTGTTATGGAATCAGTGATGGGAATTTTATTGTTATTATGCTTGAGAATCAAAATATCGATTCGGAACGATGATTTCAGGATGCTATTGGCGCTTTTTGAATGATTCTGAGGAGCTATACTTTAGTTTTCATAGCTATTTTATAGTACGAGTATATTCTCTTATTTTACCGCTGTCACCAAAAGTCGTTTGGTGCCGTTTTTGGCCATTAAGTTCCAGATCAAGCAGCCTAAAAGTGACACCAAACGACTCTTAGTGACAGCGGAAAAATACGGAAATCTGCACACAAAGAAACAAAACAATAATTCACAAAACAAAAAAATTGAAAGTAGCATAATCACCTCAAAATTATCGAAACAGCACCATTTCCATCAATATACCAACATTTCAATCGATATTTTGATTATATGAGAATAAAATAGAAAAAACCATCGACATCACTCATGCCTAAACAAATTGCGGCTTTTGGACCCGTGGATCAGACAGTGTGAAATTTTCTGGAAGCCATAGCAGTCACCCGACCGCCCGACCCTCGAGGAAGGTGGATGTTCAGAATTAGGACGGGAGAGAGAGTATGGTTACGGGGGGTTATGGGTGGGGGGGAGGCGTGCGATCTACGACTTCGCGGATTGTGTACCAGATCGCAAGATTCGAATATCATTTTAGCGGCCTAAACTGCACACACTCAGTTGCATGGTGGTTGGGTAATTGTGTAGCGCTCGCCTTTTCAGTCTAACTCAAAGTGCCTTCAATATCAGATGATGCAAAACCAATTCCAGGATGTCGGAACAGTTATCGCGCGCGCCTGGAGATTATTTTCCTGTGCAGCGCATATTATGATCATTTTCATTCACATTCTAAATCATCACTTCTGAAATACTATCATTTTTTTCTTCAACGATCCAGTATGCAAAGGAAATCACCCTAGGATTCAATTCCAATAATAATTATTATTATTATTATTATTATGTTCTCTTAAATAAATGATTCTGCTGCGGTTGTGTGCGTTGGTTTGTGTTTTATCCTTTTAGTGACAATTTTCACATGTCCTGGCCGGTCTGTCACATATGTTATCGTTAAAATCGATCTAAAAGGGTGTTTTGAACGACGCAATTGGTCGTAATAGGTAAACATCGTTAAATTATTATCCGTTAATCAAAACAGATATTGTATCCTCTACAGCTAAAAGGATGGTTACCATAGCAACAGCCCAGTTAACTATCAAAAGAGTGTCTGTTTTTCCTCTTCTCCCACTCCTTACTTCTGAAAAATGAACTTCCCAACCCCCTAAAAAAAACCAAATGCGGCCAGCTATAATGGAAAAAAAAAAAAAAAAAAAAAAAAAAAAAAAAAAAAAAAAAAAATGCAACATATGGTTGACCCCAAAAATACACTCCATAAGTTTGGCACTTAAGTTTTGAAACCCCTATATTCTTGATATTTTTTCCCCCCCCCCCCCCCCCCACCCTTCACAGAACACAACATCTTGACCTGCAAATTTTTAAAATCAAAATTTGACTGTAGAGATATTTTTTTCCCCCCCCCCCACCCCCTTTCAACAAAAAAGGGGGAAAAATGGATCGCCTATCTTTGATGTTCGTCGTATGCGCGTGCAGAGATTGTTCGGCTTTACGACTGCCATTTTGGCTTTCTTTATAATGCTTTTTGTGGTTTTATTAATGGATTTTATGACTTTTTGATGCCGCCAATGTAATTTTCAGGCGATTTTACATAAAAATCAAAACTCTATAGCGCTGTAGCAAAAGTTTGCAACAAACCCATTGAAAGCTGAAAAGAGAAAATTATTTGATAAGGCTCGATCTTTTTTACCCACAAAAAGTATAGACAATAGATATTTCTAAATCCCTCCCCCTTTTTAAACGGCTTGTTCAGGGATCAAAAATGAGGTTGCGTTCTTTTGAAGTCAAAAAGTGTCATATTCGGAAAAGCCGTGATTCTAAAAAAAAACATTTTTTTCTTTTTTTTTTCCGTTTTAGGTGCTGTCAGCACTTGTTGCGATTGTCACGATGTAGATATGTAATATGTATAAATGGAACACTTGCGAATTCATGAAAAAATAATCCTTTATATACAGAACTAACCTTTCAGGTGCCCTTTACACGTCAAGCATTCTAGGGGTATAGATTATAGTAGTGTGGAGGTTTAAGACGTTTGTGGTTTTTAAATTTCCCCCCTCTCCCCATTTTTTTTGTTGAAAAGTATCAAAAGTTTACAGTTAAAACTAAGCCTATAACGCATTGTAATATGATTTTTTTTTCTGTTGCCGTGGGTCGATATCTTTTTTCTTTTTGGAAAAGCAAAGTTTCATATGGACCTATAATTTCCAAAATTTGAAGAGGCTTCCAGAAAAAAATACTGTACACGCGAGAAACTTTTTAGGATAGGTAAATAAGTTTTTCCCAGAGTCAATTCCATAGCCGCAGGGAGGAGGCTGTCCGGGGGTGGAAGACACGCGACAGCCCCTCTCATTTTTTAGAGCTATTAATGCAAATTTTTAAACCCCCCTCCCTTTGTTCTGGTTTTTAAAAAACCCTTTTTTTTCAACAAAACGCCCAAAATTCCTCAAAAATCCCTTGATTGCATAGACGCTCTTTAAAGGGGGTTTTTCAATTTGCCGCCCCCAGAATTTCAAATGTTTCCAATGACCAAGACCTGTTTAGTGTGACGTCATGAAAATAATTGGTTCCAAAAAAAGGCTCCGTCTCACTCGCTCTCGTGGGTTTTCCCATATGAAATACGATCCAAATTCTCAAATACAAGTGCTAGTAAACAACAAGTTCTTTGCACCAGTTGTGTTTATCACACCATTGGGTTCCACGCCCCTTAAAAAAATTTCCGATTGTTTAATAAATTTTTCCGATATGATATATATTCCCGCGCTTTATTTCCCATAAAAATAATCGAAATTTTATAGAGACAATCGGTATTCGTGTAGATTCAAGAGCGCTGACTATAGCAAAAATAGGTCTTATGATTTAAATAAGACGAAACACATCTATGGTTCTATTCTTAAGTTTTACCCGCCACTTTTTTTCCCGTGATAAAATGTGAGCTCGCTACCACAAACTTTTTGAAACATCGCGCAACAATGCACAATCACAGCTATATCGAAGAAAGTCCTATGTTTTGTCTTTTTTACACTCACAGTTTCTTATGAGCACAAAATTCTAGGATATAGGCTCATCAGCACCATCACGACATGTGTTTTACCTCGAACAATAGCTTCGATACGAAGAGAAGTTAGAATGATTGAGTGTCATGGCGGTGATACTCCCATAAGAGACCGTGAGTAAGACGAGGACAAAACGTAGAAAATCTTTCGGTATAACTGTGATTGTAAATTCGCTTGTGATCTTTTAGGAATTTTGTTAGAGTGAAAAATACTTTAAGGTACGTGGAATCTAATGGGGCAATAAAATTTGAGAAAAATGTGCTTTAACTAGCATGAATATGCGTTCGAAAATTTGGATCTGATTTTTTTAGGTAAATCAACGAGAGTGAGCGAGATAGAGCATTTGTTTGGAACCTATTTTTATGGTGACGTCATCACTAAACAGGTCTACTAAAGGATATGAATGAGCCCCTCTCTTTTCTATACCCCCCCCCGCTCTTCATCAATACCTCGCCGTCACTTCTTTTCGATACCGTCGTCAAACTGATGTTGACACTTTTATGAGTCCTCAGACCCTCCGAGATCCGAGACACAAAGCCTCTCTAACACCCTCTCTCTCCCACACATTCACAAATCTCTCCTCTTAATGAACCGTGAAGAAATCTCGTGACCGGTGGAGCCCAAAACCGAGGGGCAAAGAGGGTTTCTGTGAAGGATGTTTCCACCCCCCTCCTGCCTTGGAATTTTGACTCATAGGTTGGCACAAATGACTTAGGTTGCTGGACCTGTATGGAATTCTCGTTTGAAGGAATTCGACTTTGACGCTTAATAACTTATTGAAATTAACAGGAATACCAAAACTTTTACAATTTTAAGAAAATAGACGCCGAGACCTCCTGGATTGCAGCAATAAATTAACGATTAATGAAACCAGTTTTAAGAAAACACGTTTTTAATTTTTCAAACCTTTCCCGCCAAGGTTTTGCCATAAGCAAAGCATGCAACCTATATATTAGATATGAAAATGAAAACAAAAAGCGTACCGTATATATACGGCACGCTTAAAATGAAAGGGATTATAAAATAAAAGAATAGATAAACAAGAAGATCAAAAAAAGGGAGCAGATAATAACTGGCGATCTGTTCGAAGTCTTTGGACGTTTGTCGTCTGATTGAGAAGAATATATTTTAGAAATATGGACTTCTTACCACTTTAGTTATGCAAATTCGCAGGATCATCAACATGATTTTAAGGTCAAATTTATGTTTTGCCCATGATTTGGCACCCCTGCTGTCTGGAACCCGGAGCAAAAAGCCCCTTTTTCTCCCCCTCCCCACCACTTTCAATGCCTTTAATCATCCCTCAAAACGAATGCGTTTCGTGCAGGTAACTGTTGTTTTTATAAGAACCCGCAGAGAAGGGGGGACACTGGAAAAATCAACTTTGAACTATCAAAATGTCGTCATCATACGAGGTACGCAGGCAAAAATCGAATCTTTCGAAGGAAAACACCATTGAATACGGAAGTTTCGTTAAAAAATGTGGAAATTCTATTACATTTTTGAACACATACATAGTGTCACAAACAGAAATTTGGTTATGTCCGAACTTGCAGTGGCGGCTCGTGCAATGTGGCAACGACTTAATTCCTCCATTTAAACCTATGTAAAACAATCTATCTTCAGGAGGTGCAACTGTACCCCCTAGATATCGATACTTTTGCATAGGTTTAAATGGCAAAAAAACATGGTTGCCAAATTGCACGAGCCACTCCTGTGAACTTGCCTCCACATCACGTGGTAAGGTAGAACAAATAATGAATAAATTGAATGTATCAACTCTTTATTTAATTCAAAGTAAAATATAAAGAGCATTTTATGACGACGACGTTTGAATAAAAATCAAACAAAGACGTAGACATAGTTAATTCCTTTCAAAGTGAGTGAGTGAGTGAGTGAGTGAGTGAGTGAGTGAGTGAGTGAGTGAGTGAGTGAGTGAGTGAAAGAGTAATGGATTCGATCAAATGTTGATCTAAAAAAAATTCCATAACTCTCTAAGAACATTCGAACGGGTGAATTAGAGAAGATCAGAGATTGAGAGAGACAGGTTAATGTCTGGCAGTGTTGCCAGATCGAGGGTAAAAAGCCGTATCGTCCCCATTTAAATCAATTTAAAGCGTACGGCTTTTTCACCCCAATCTGGCAACACTGATGTCTGGATCCGATACAATCTAGATCTGGATAGGATACAATATTTAACACGCAGCAAAAATATTTGTTTTGGATTTGTACTACATAGGTACGTTGATTTTTCTAGCTCCACTAGGTATAACTGGTTGAAAGTCATCCGTGGGTGCAAGGCTTTTGGGTACCACTGTCCTTGTTACATTTTAATCCATAAACAAATGCGTTTTTATTAATTTTCATCCCTTATGAAAATAAATAAATAGATACATAAATAAATAAATATATAGATAGATATAAAACAATTATAAATGAGCTGTTCAGCCAACATAAAACAAATAAAAAGGGGAAAATTAAATCATAATAATAAAATGATCCGACCTTTAATTGTGATATTTTTTATTTTTTTAACGTTTCGACGTCCACACGCCTTCTTCAGAAAAACTATATAAAATAAACATAGCCAAAAACAAAGGAACAAACTAAGAAATAAGAAATAAACACAAACTAAGAAATAAACAAAAGAACATAATTGCACATGATGAAAGTGGGAAACAATCAAGTTGAAAAGCAATAATAAAGAATTAAAAAGTAAATGAATAACGGACAAAGTTGGAAATCAAAATAAAAAAAAAAAAAAAAAAAAAAAATGAATAGATAAAAAAATGAATGAATAGATGAATAGATATAAATAGATAAATAGATAAATATGTAAAAAAATAAGTAATTGTAAACGAAAATTTTCGATTGAATTCGCGTGAAAAAGTGGTCTCTGAAATGAGGGTCTCACCGTAAGAGCTCCGTAAGACTCTTACACACACTTAACCCAAAAATTGAGCCAGTCATGATTTCATTATTGTATTCTTCTTCGTTTCTATCTCCCCCTCTTTCTCTCTCTCACTCTGTGTCTCTCACCTTCTTCCTTTCTCTCTTTCCTTTCTCGACCCCTCTCAAGCACGTAAAGCGAGAATGCTAGGGAAACTAAAATAAAATTACGCTAAACAGGAAGTAGCTTCGATGGAACTGCACTGGCGCAACCAGGATATCTTCCATCTCTCTCATTTCCCATTTGAATGTATGAGTAGGAAAAGGACAGAAGGAGGGGGTTTTATCCCCTTGTCCATCCTTGTCTAACATACGTTTCTTAATGGAGAAAAGAGAGAGATGAAGAATCTCTCGGTGCGCTACTGGATGGAAGTAATCTTGTTGTTGTTTTAGTTTCCAAGTACAGGGCAGAAAATCAACCAAGTGAAAAGTTTATAATGAGACATCCTCGCTGAAAAGGAGCTTGTTAATTTAACTTGTAATAAGATAAATTTTTGTCCTGATCAAATTTAATTTAAAAAAATCAGTTTACACAAAAAAAACTTTAGAAATTGAAAATAATTTTAAATGCTTGTAGCGATCCCTCGACACTGCACAGTTCAGAATAACTTATCTACCCTTTTCACTCCTAAAGTGAGAAAATCTATGCTACGGGGAAAATAAACAAAAAAAAAACGATAGACAAAACAACTTTATATCTTGGTTTTATATACACAGGAATGCACGCCCTTGTTACATTCGAAAAATGGGGATTCACCATAAAGATCAAATGTTGTAATGAAATTTTTTAGAGAATTTATTATCAAGGAGTAGAAAATGATTAGTGAAACGGGTGAAAACGTGAATGAAGGAATGACTGATTAGCCGTGATTTGTTATGGAATCAGTGATAGGGATTTTATTGTTATTATGCTTGAGAATCAAAATATCGATTCGTAACGATGATTTCAGGATGCTATTGGCGCTTTTCGAATGATTCTGAGGAGCTATACTTTAGTTTTCATAGCTATTTTATAGTACGAGTATATTCTCTTATTTTACCGCTGTCACCAAAAGTCGTTTGGTGCCGTTTTTGGCCATTAAGTTCCAGATCAAGCAGCCCAAAAGTGACACCAAACGACTCTTAGTGACTGCGGAAAAATACGGAAATCTGCACACAAAAAAACAAAACAATAATTCACAAAACAAAAAAATTGAAAGTAGCATAATCACCTCAAAATTATCGAAACAGCACCATTTCCATCAATATACCAACATTTCAATCGATATTTTGATTATATGAGAATAAAATAGAAAAAACCATCGACATCACTCATGCCTAAACAAATTGCGGCTTTTGGACCCGTGGATCAGACAGTGTGAAATTTTCTGGAAGCCATTGCAGTCACCCGACCGCCCGACCCTCGAGAAAGGTGGATGTTCAGAATTAGGACGGGAGAGAGAGTGTGGTTACGGGGGGTTATGGGTGGGGGGGGGGGAGGCGTGCGATCTACGACTTCGCGGATTGTGTACCTGATCGAAAGATTCGAATATCATTTTAGCGGCCTAAACTGCACACACTCAGTTGCATGGTGGTTGGGTAATTGTGTAGCGCTCGCCTTTTTAGTCTAACTCAAAGTGCCTTCAATATCAGATGATGCAAAACCAATTCCAGGATGTCGGAACAGTTATCGCGCGCGCCTGGAGATTATTTTCCTGTGCAGCGCATATTATGATCATTTTCATTCACATTCTAAATCATCACTTCTGAAATACTATCATTTTTTTCTTCAACGATCCAGTATGCAAAGGAAATCACCCTAGGATTCAATTCCAATAATAATTATTATTATTATGGTTATTTGTTGTTTATCACCGCTTTTGGCGGGTAATGGGGTGTTAGTCCCTCGGCGGGACTAAACAATAGTCCTAAGCCTTGGGCTTTTTCCGGTTGAATGAATTTTCCGGTGTCTGTACAAAAATTAATTATTGTTAATTAAAAATTACCATCCCTTGTACAAAGGGAGGAGACTACTTCTCCCGGGGACAGGTTTTGTACAATCGTTGCTGTACTGTCCTGATGGGAGGAGCTCTCAGTCTTATATCTTACAGTCTATAACTTTTTGTTTTGGCCTCGCAGGGTCCATAATTTTCTGCCGTACTCCTGTGTTTTGTTTTTTTTTGTTTTTGTTTTTTGTTTTTTTTTTTTTTTTTTTTTTTTTTTTTGTTTTTTTTTTTTTTTTTTTTTTTTTTTTTTTTTTTTTTTTTTTTTTGTTTTGTTTTTTTTTTTGTTTTTTTTTTTTTTTTTTTTTTTTTTTTTTGTTTGTTCCTGTATTCTTTTGTTTCCATTTTTCTTTTCTTTTTTTTTCTTTCCTTTCTTATACCATTTGATCTCTTCCCCTTTTTTTTTTTTTTTTTTTTTTTCCCCCTGGAGTATGGCTTACATCCTACAAATGCCTACAAATGCTTATGACCCTGCAGGCCTATAGCCAAAAAACTTTAACCGGCTGCCATTTTGGATACAAGCATCGTATTGACGTCCGGTTTGCGCCATTCTCTTTCTCTTTCCAAGACCTTTCGATTGGTGTATCACTCGATGGAGGGATTTTATTTGGGGGGGACGGTCCCCCACCCCCAAATGGTTAAATGGCCGCCATTTTGATTAGACGCATTGTAGCGACTTCGGGTTTGCGCCAAATTCTTCCTTTTTCTAAGACCTTTCGATTGATGTACAACACGACTCCCCTTTACATTTGACTTTTTTGAGCTACAGCCCCCCAAACTCAAAAATTTTTGGGGGGGCTCCGCGCCCCATTTTTTTCCACCAAATGATAAAGTGTGGCACATCATTGAAAAGAGGACGTTCTGAGGATTCAGAAAGTTTTTAGTTTTTGAAAAAATATTGATTCAAACTGAAGTTGTGGGCCTCTAAAGTATGGGGTAGCTATTTGGCCGCCATTTTGTTTTGAGAGGGGCTACCGAAAATCTGAAAAAAACGAAATTACTCAGTTTTTTGAGCTCTTTTGAATGATGAAATAAAAAATACCCCCGGCCATTTGAAATATGCGATATATTGGCAACACGGGGTACATTTTGGGGCCTACGCCCCCCCTTAAGGGGGGTGGGAGCCCCCCGATATTTTCTCTGAAGTTGCTTAGGGGTAATAGATTATTCCTGAATTTTTCAGATTTTTACAATCAACCAGGCGCTCACAGCAAAAGTGTGAACTCATTTCTCGGACACCCTGTATAAAGTGGTTACTTCATCAATGACTGATCTTATAGGGAATTAAAATTAAATAAAAAATGTGGACTTTTGGAGAAAGCAGTGTGAAAATACAATGGGACAAAACAAATAGGGCAAAATGGTTACAAGAAAAAAATATCTTATTGGACATAAAAGAATAGGGCTAAAAATCTGACTACACTGAAAAAGAAAAAAAAAAAACATTCGCCTGATTATTAGTAGCTAATCTCTATTGGTTGTACTTACACAAGAAACTGGGTACTCCAACTAAAAGATAAGTAGGTACCCACGTACTCACGAACGTTACGGTGCTAACCAATTGTATTGGTTGCACTTACCCAGTAAGCGGTGCCATAGGTACCAATTATTGGTTTGAGTACCTAATATTTTGACCTGAAATAAGAAGTGGTAACTATAACTCTTTTATAGTTAAAACTATGGACACCACTTAAAAATTGTTGGTTTGACTGTTTAAATTAGTTAAAATTTAAAACGGCACGGGCTTAATGAAATAGATTAAACAGTCAAATCAATAGGAAAATTACAGATGCGAGTATTTTCGAGCATTACAGTCATACACTGAACTGAACGGTGTAATCTTTTCTCAACCGGTGGAATCATCGGTGAATGGAAAAATAGCATTGATTATACACAAAAAGGCAGCCCTGGCAGAAAAGATCAAATATCTTGAGGCAGTAAAACTGATTGAGATAGTATGCCTTTTAGAATATCTATTTGTAAAATCTGCCGGACCTACATTATTGCATGAAAAACGCTTATTTGAATAGATGACTGTAAAGTAGCATATATTATACGATTCTAGCGTTCGAAATTAGCCACCGCACCGGTTGGCTAACTGGTAGCGCAGTAGACGCGTTGCATGACGAAAAAACGGTCGTAATCTTGTGATTATCGCGTGATACTTACCAGATTCACCTTACATATCGATGTGAATCTGGTTACTGGCGAAAGAATGCTTCGAAAAACTTGAGGGAAAAATAAAATTAAACAGGGAATTTTTTCAGCGGATTGCAATCCGCAGGCAGCCAATTGGTGGGTTTTCGAACGCTAGGGATATACAGGGTGTCCGAGAAATGAGTTCACACTTTTGCTGTGAGCGCCTGGTTGATTGTAAAAAATCTGAAAAATTCAGGAATAATCTATTACCCCTAAGCAACTTCAGAGAAAATATCGGGGGGCTCCCACCCCCCTTCAGGGGGGGCGTAGGCCCCAAAATGTACCCCGTGTTGCCAATATATCGCATATTTCAAATGGCAGGGGGTATTTTTTATTTCATCATTCAAAAGAGCTCAAAAAAACTGAGTAATTTCGTTTTTTCAGATTTTTGGTAGCCCCTCTCAAAACAAAATGGCGGCCAAATAGCTACCCCATACTTTAGAGGCCCACAACTTCAGTTTGAATCAATATTTTTTCAAAAACTAAAAACTTTCTGAATCCTCAGAATGTCTTCTTTTCAATGATGTGCCACACTTTATCATTTGGTGGAAAAAAAATGGGGCGCGGAGCCCCCCCAAAAATTTTTGAGTTTGGGGGGCTGTAGCTCAAAAAAGTCAAATGTAAAGGGGGTCGTGTTGTACATCAATCGAAAGGTCTTAGAAAAAGGAAGAATTTGGCGCAAACCCGAAGTCGCTACAATGCGTTTATTCAAAATGGCGGCCATTTAACCATTTGGGGGTGGGGGACCGTCCCCCCAAATAAATCCCTCCATCGAGTGATACACCAATCGAAAGGTCTTGGAAAGAGAAAGAGAATGGCGCAAACCGGACGTCAATACGATGCTTGTATCCAAAATGGCAGCCGGTTAAAGTTTTTTGGCTATAGGCCTGCAGGGTCATAAGCCAAAAAACTTTGACCGTCCGCCATTTTGGATGCAACCATCGTATTGACGTCCGGTTTGCGCCATTCTCTTTCTCTTTCCAAGACCTTTCGATTGGTGTATCACTCGATGGAGGGATTTTATTTGGGGGGGACGGTCCCCCACCCCCAAATGGTTAAATGGCCGCCATTTTGAATAGACGCATTGTAGCGACTTCGGGTTTGCGCCAAATTCTTCCTTTTTCTAAGACCTTTCGATTGATGTACAACACGACCCCCCTTTACATTTGACTTTTTTGAGCTACAGCCCCCCAAACTCAAAAATTTTTGGGGGGGCTCCGCGCCCCATTTTTTTTCCACCAAATGATAAAGTGTGGCACATCATTGGAAAGAAGACGTTCTGAGGATTCAGAAAGTTTTTAGTTTTTGAAAAAATATTGATTCAAACTGAAGTTGTGGGCCTCTAAAGTATGGGGTAGCTATTTGGCCGCCATTTTGTTTTGAGAGGGGCTACCGAAAATCTGAAAAAACGAAATTACTCAGTTTTTTTGAGCTCTTTTGAATGATGAAATAAAAAATACCCCCGGCCATTTGAAATATGCGATATATTGGCAACACGGGGTACATTTTGGGGCCTACGCCCCCCCTTAAGGGGGGTGGGAGCCCCCCGATATTTTTTCTGAAGTCGCTTAGGGGTAATAGATTATTCCTGAATTTTTCAGATTTTTACAATCAACCAGGCGCTCACAGCAAAAGTGTGAACTCATTTCTCGGACACCCTGTATAAAGTGGTTACTTTATCAATGACTGATCTTATAGGGAATTAAAATTAAATAAAAAATGTGGACTTTTGGAGAAAGCAGTGTGAAAATACAATGGGACAAAACAAATAGGGCAAAATGGTTACAAGAAAAAAATATCTTATTGGACATAAAAGAATAGGGCTAAAAATCTGACTACACTGAAAAAGAAAAAAAAAAAAAACATTCGCCTGATTATTAGTAGCTAATCTCTATTGGTTGTACTTACACAAGAAACTGGGTACTCCAACTAAAAGATAAGTAGGTACCCACGTACTCACGAACGTTACGGTGCTAACCAATTGTATTGGTTGCACTTACCCAGTAAGCGGTGCCATAGGTACCAATTATTGGTTTGAGTACCTAATATTTTGACCTGAAATAAGAAGTGGTAACTATAACTCTTTTATAGTTAAAACTATGGACACCACTTAAAAATTGTTGGTTTGACTGTTTAAATTAGTTAAATTAACACGGCACGGGCTTAATGAAACTAGATTAAACAGTCAAATCAATAGATTTTAAGTGGTGTCCATCATACTTTCAACTATTTAAAAGAGTTAATATTTTTTTCAGAGTGGGTAACTACAACCAATAAAGATAGCGCAAATTTCACTAATGGTTAGTCAGGGGAACTATTTCCTTTTTTTCATTCAGTATAGACTAAACCAAAGAAGGCCAAAAATCAGGAAAAATTGTCATTGGACCCAAAAATGATGGACCAAAACAAAATTGGACATAAAGTCTTTTGACCAATCATTATTCTGAGCAGTAGCGCACCGAGAGTTTCTTCATCTCTCTCTTTTCTCCATTAAAAAATGTATGTTAGACAAGAATGGACAACGGGATAAAACCCCCCTCTTTCTGTCCTTTTCTTACTTATATACATTAAAATGGGAAATGAGAGAGATGGAAGAGATCCTGGTTGCTCCGATGATTCTGAGCGTCGGTGACCGGAGCTGTTCAAGTTTCCGCTTCGAGCGACTAAATATCTTTGAGTTTCTGATTAACGACCTGAGTCAAATCTTCAGCCCTTCTAGGAATCTTTTGATTCATATTAGCAAAGGGATGAGGGAGGGATGGGGTGTGAAATTCTTGACGCTTCATACTCACTCCTCATTCACTCCAACGCAATTAGCTAGGAATCGAACTCATAATCAATTCGAAATCACGACGTACGTCACCCACCGTTGCGTCGCAGACATGGCCACCCATACCTGAGAAGAGAGCTCTATTATACAGTCATTGTCGGATCGTGAGGGAGTATCTACAGGGTCTTCGAAAAGTCTGGGAACACCAAGTGCCCGTGTAACTTTTGAACGGTTTATTTTGAAACAATCAAATTTTGCACAAGATCTTATGAGCCCGAGATACACTTTTTGGCACAGTAAATATTTAAAGGGCCCTCCAAGGGGAAGTGGGCGCCTGGAGGGCACCTGTAAAATTTGGTTATTAAAAACAAACCGTTCAAAAGTTGTCCTCGAACTTTTTAAAAACCCTGTATAGATTGACATTGAAGCACAGGTTTTTTTTTTTTTTTTTTTTTTAAACTCTTTTGTCAATATTATGTAGAAGTGACGATCACATGTTTTTGTTTGGACTTTTGAGCCTATTGAACATTTTTTTTTTTTTTTAGTGGATTTTTTTTTTTTTTTTTTCAAAACCAGACTTTATTAATTCGTGGACATTTTTACTGCGTATATTTATTTTTGGACGTTTCATTTCAGCTCCATCGGGTTGATTTTTTTTTTTTTTTATATTTTCGGGAAGGCATATAGATATGAGACTTTTCTTCACTACTATGAACACGATAGGAAGATTAGGATGGTCTCATGACGCACAATGAGGTATTGGGCCCTGATCCGAAGCCAAACTTATTGATTCAATGTTTTTCTTTTTTTTTCAGTTTGAACAAGAAAACCCAAGAATGGGATAACGAGCCAATGGGAACTTTACGAGACTGGCAGAAATCTCTGAAACAAAGCAGGGGATTCACGATTAGTGATAAATGTACTGTTCCACGATTTTTACTCTTCAATGTCCCGATTTTCAAAGTCGCAGAACTTCCGGATTCATGCGTATTCGTGTGCGTTCTATTTTGCATGTTAAAATGCACACTTTAAACAGCAATGGGTCTATTGCATACTTTTGCTACAACAATATAGAACCTTGATTCTTATGTGAAATTCGGCGGAAATAACGATGCGCACATTAAAAACGTTCAAAATCCACTCATTAACTCAAGAAATCACTTCAATTTCAAACAGCCCGCGCTACACTAGACACTATTTGCACCGGTTTACTACTACATAGACGGAACCACCGTGCATAAGTAAACAACATCGTAACTACAAAATGATGGAATTCCCTTGTAAATGTGTACATGAAATATTGGCTGCATTTGCTGTCTGGTCTTTTCGGTTTATCAAAGATTACAAAATAATAAAAGAAATGTACGCATCTAAACGAAACATTTCAATGTTTGTAAGTTCTGTTCATGTTTACATAAACGAAACGGTTCCATCTATGTAGTTATAAGTCGGTGATATAGTGTCTAGTGTAGCGAGGGTTGTTTGAAACGGAATGTATTTTCTGAGTTAATCAGTGGATTTTGAAAGTTTTTAATGTACGCATCGTTATTTTTGCCGAATTTTACGTCAGAAACAATGTGTCATATTAGTGTAGCAAAAGTACGCAACAGACCCATTTATTCGCCTCACACTGCACGGAGAAAAATCCGTCAATTCGTTCAACCCAACCAGTCTGGCAAAAGACAGTCTCAAATATGCAATGGATCTTCTAGGAGTCTCTACCATGTTGATTATAAAAATAAACAAGTTGGAAAAACATAGGAACAAGATGGGTTTAGTTCCTTTCCTTAGTTCTTAGTCGAGCCGCAAGTCTGAATTATTTAGCTGCGTTATTCAAACGGTTGATTCGCGCCGTTGAACGGGGCTAGCTAGTTTTACTAGACGAATGCGGTTGATATCGTGAAAGAGGTTGCAGAATTCAACCGGTCAGATCATGGGCGCTGCTGTATATCCTCATGAAATGAAATAGATACTGATGGTTGAAAATATAGAGTGTGTTTATAAATTTAGTCACCCATCCTCGTAGGGTTTTTAAAACATTTATCGTTCTCATTCATTCACTGAAAGGTTTCTTCGCGCGTTTTTTCTCATTTCCTTTGTAACTACCGACGAGGCTCGGGTTCGTATATATTTCAAATGATGCGTGTCAAATCGAGAAAGTGACGAGACCGGGAGGAATGGCACTCAGGGCCAAGGCGTCAGTCTAGTGGTGCAGTCAGTTCGGTTTGTTGCCTGTTTGGTGTGTAATAGAAATGTGTCATCTTTTGATTTGTTTTAAATTATTTAGCTCTGTTCGAATAAAATATGTGTTGTGAGTGGTTCGTATGAATAAGTGAAATGTGGATTTATCGGGTTTACTTTGATCTGAGGGGTTTACGCTACTGCTGCATTTGAACTATTTAACTCAGAATGATAGTATTTTTTGGTGTGCAATTTTCTAGCTCAAAAGTGTAGTGTCTTCGTTCAAAAATGTTCTGTTTTATTTATTTATTTATTTATTTATTTATTTATTTATATTTGTGTGTGACAGTTTTCATCGTTCGGATCATATAAGTACCTTTAAAAATACTAATCAATGATTGATTGAAGTTCTAATATAACAATTTTCGTTTCTGTTTTGAAAGTAGTTTACACATATTCCACGTTTATTACAATCAACAATTTTACCATAAAGCTGTTTCGAGAAGAGACGTCTCTCATAATTTTGTGTTTGTGTATTTTCGTGACACATTTATTTGAATATTTGGTGATACTTTTGTACGGTTTCATTCATGGTGTGCGCATACTAGATTACGAGGTTGCTAAAAATATACATTTTGAAACTGTTTTTATGAAAATAACATTCTTATACCCAAAGCCTGTTATTTTTGAAATCAGTTTGAAATGACATCTACAATGTATTCATCTTGGTTCAGTGTACTGCATTCTGCGTTTTTATTGAAAGGTATTTACTTTGACTTTTTATTTAATCTACTTTTACTATACAAAAGACTAAATGGAACGAAGCATGTCAGAGTAAACATGAGTGAAAATAAGTTTTTTCTCAGAAATGAAAGAACCCACTTCTGAAGTTGTGCGAAGTCCGAGCACTTTTAATTAACGGTTTTTTAGAACATTAGACTTCACGTTACAGAAAATTTTAGAAAACATATTTGACTTTAGACGGAGCAAATATACATATGGCATACGCCATTCGATTAGCCAGGTTCGAAGAGCGGACGAGTCTCATTTCACTTACCAAACTGCCGGTTACATACTTTTCTCATGTGTGAGAGGTGGCATGCTCACATGATATAGTCAGTACATTGCAACGAGGCGTCAAAACGATGCAGCTGATCAGCGAGACAACGCAACGCGACAAGGGCGACTCTGCAACGCGGCGAGTTGTAACCCGCAGCCAAGCGGCGAAACGGTGCAACTAGATGAGGAGTCTAAATTTTAACTAGACTGGTCTGGCTGCTTTATACAGGAATTTATCTGTGCCGAAATTCAACTCACCAGTCTGGTAAAAGAAGCTGGAGAAGCTGGAAGCTGGTAAAGAAGCTCATTTTTCTTCGTGTGTGACGTCACAAAAGTATCATGCACTAAATTCTGTTTTATGTGATGCTTTCAAGTGACTATATTACTCCACTGGGATGATGGAGGAGCAAAACGGTTGGATAAATACATTTGTTTATTTTCATAGATATAGGTGCGTGCAATTCGCGATCCTCGGTCCGCGAATCTTGGCAGCAACGTCAATATGCTGTCGAATTTCAATCCGCTCGCTCAAAGTTTCGTCATCTCTCGTCTGTCCTCAGGGAACGAAATCTATAATTACTATCAGTAGTCAGATGCTGCCCCTACCTCCACCCCCCTCCAACTTTCCCCCTCCACCCCCCTTCATCGGTGAGAAGGAGCGAGATCTTTACCACCCCCCAGCATCCCCACCACACTCCAACCCTCACCCTTACCATCACTTTCATAACTATACCGCCAAGCTGTGATATTACTTGGATATATACTCCACCGCGGCCGCCGCACTATAGTCTGAGATCGTCCAAAAATGGCAAAAAATCATCAATTCAATTTTCCATCACTTTATCATTTTTAAACTTTCAAGACCAACTTTAATCACAGAAAAAACACCTTCAACAAACCATTTAATTGTGTTAAAGTCACTGGAAAGTTCAAAATTAAGGTTAGCAAGTCGACAAATGTGATTATTGATGACTTTTATTCATCGATTTTTGGCAACTTTTTTTCCGATCTCAGACCATAGTGCGCCGAGCCGAGCTTCACAGTGGATCGAAAGAACGATATTTCCGAAAAAGAGAAGTTCCTGTTATTGTGCTTTAAAATAATCCCAGTGTTGATATTTCCCACTAGTATATATGTACACTTATTCATAGTAGCAACTAGCAGTCTAATGGGTAACTTGAATCAATGTTATAGATTAAAGAGGTATGCTCATCTGACTTCGCGCCACAAGTTCAGCGCCGCGCAGTCCAAAATCACTGCAGGCAAGATGGCTGACAAAAGCAGAAAACGTATACTCTTTGCAGAAAACATTGAATTGCTTTCTGCTTTCCTCAGAGGGCAGCCCAATGTTTTCTGTAAAAAGTATACGTTTTCTGCTTTTGTCGGCCATCTTGCTTGCAGTGATTTTGAACTGCGCGCCACTGAATGTGTGGCGCGAAGTCAGATGAGCATACCTCTTTAATCTATAACCTTGAACTTGAGTAACCACCGTACGTGGAGGATTTTTAGGTTAGGTTTAAGGTGTAATTATGTTCATTTATTATTATGTATTTTGGTGCGTCGCGCAGTATAGATCGAAATCATTTCCGGACATTGGTTATTGTCTTAACCGATGCCTACTCAATTTAAACCATGAAGAAAACCCAACATAAGTCCATCACTCAATAGTTGGTGACTGTCAGCTATTGTTTCGATGAGCCCTGACCAGATGACTTAAAAATGTAAAACCAGTCGCAAGCTTGCAAGCTTTTAGCTGAGTTGTATCTGTCATAATCATAGGCCTTGGTTGGTCAAGTTCCAAAATGGTGCTGCTGCAAACTCTTGCTACAGTCGAATTAAGGGTTGATTCAGAGGTGAACACAGCCAACAATAACGATGGTAGCACTGAAACTTTGTCAAATTCACTCCTAAACTCATGAAATACTTTCAAATGCGCCATCGTTATGGCGGTATTGGGCATTGATGATGGGGGATTCCCATCTAATAATACTATCACTCTATCAAGAAGTTGCTAATAATATACGAATCTTTGACATTTTTATGTCACCATACTATTAATCAGCTTTTATTCACTACTCTGAAGACCATATTCACTCTCTTAATCTGCCTTGTCAGTATAGGAAGAGTGTTGAAATAAATATATGTGTTGAAGTCTTTTACACTATAACGTGTATTAAAGGCTGATGTTAATTAACTGCAAACAAAATCTAACATAGTTATGAGGTTTTAGATATTGAAATATAAATTCCATTTAATTTTGTCAGAGCCCCTTGCATTCACAGAAAACATTAGTTTGGGATGGTTCATAATCTAAAAGGTTTTTTACCTCTAGGATAAGTCGATTTCGATTATAGTGTGGACGCGAAAACCATCATACTTGGATGATGCCGTAAAAGCCCATAGTCAGAAGAGGCCAAACATGGGTTGGCTTTTCTTACCTAAAACAAAGAGACAAAAATACAGATTAGATCAAGCAAATTCCTCTGAAAGTGAAACAATAAAGTTATACGTTAATTTTCAGGCAAGGAACAAAAACTCTCAAGTCTTCGAGAGTCGTAACTCTTCTCGATATGACAACGCCGCGGCGCACCCCCTACGCCAAGAAGCATTGCAGATTCCGGACTGCGCTTTGCAACAAGCAAAGTTAACATCGTTTTCAGAGCGCGACTTTGTAATTCCTTCTCGTTTAAAATATTTAGCGCAGAGAGCCAAAGCAGCGTGGCGGCAGCGGGCGGCATACCATGGTCTGAGATCATCGAAAAGTGGCCAAAACCAGAAAGAAAATGTCTCCTCAATCAATCATTAATCAACATGCAGCACACACTAAAAAAAGTAGAGGGGTAAATTTTACTCCCCGATGGTTCCTATGGTGTGCACAGCAATTTGGATGGTTAACCCCTTATGGACCAAGCCAGTGGCGTAGCGTGCAAGTTGGCAACGTTGTAGTATGTCCATTTGAACCCATACAAAAGGTCGAATGTGAAGGTGTTCCCCGAACACCCAATAGTTCGATGATTTTCATGGGTTTAAATGGACAAACTGCGACGTTGCCAAATTGCACGCTACGCCACTGGACCAAGCCCGAGTGTACTGGTTTTTCTCGTCTATTCAATTTCACATTGTTCTAGTATCATGTTCTGAATGAACTTGATTCTGGGTGTTGACACTTACAAGATAAGGTTTCGGTCGGGCGCCTTCAATTCATTGTATAGGCAATTTCAGCTCCCCCGAGTACGAACAGTTAACTACCTCCCCTTTATAGACGGAGGAGTGGGGTTTTTTCGTGAACTAACCTGGTCTGTAAATGGTTAGTACTTACTGCGCGTTGGTTAAATAATCCAGACTTTTCGGTATTTTTGCCATGTGATGCATATTATTCATAGTCATACAGTTAATACTCACGATCAGATGATTATATTTTAAACACCCATTGCTAGACAATATAAGCGAACTATCTAAGAGTATCATTTTCGATACCACTTTTTTCAGTGCAGATTTATAACTACAGAAAATATTTTCAACAAGTATTTTAGGGTGCATTCAAACTGGCAAGTTGTCTGTCGTATTATGTCCCCATGTAAAAACTGTTAAATATTTAAACTCATTTTCTTTGATTTTTTTTTTCTTTTTAATTTTTTTTTTTTTTTAGAACTTAAAGGTAAGTGAAAAAAATTAACGCGACTGAAAATTTCAAAAAAAAAAAGCGCAATGGTTAAAAAAACAAAAAAAAAACAAAAAAATTATAAATTGAAAAATTGATTTAGATAAATTTAAAAGAATTGCCAGATTAAATTTGAAAAGATCAATTTCAATTTCTTCATATGTATTCATCACGTTACGTAGATACACTCATATAATTTTATTTTCCATAGCTTCAAGTTAGGTGGCGATTCTACTGTTGTTTACAACTTTTTTGCTGCAGCGTTGCCGGTTTTAAAAATTTTGTTAGAGCCAATTCGAAAAAGCTCGTATTTTAAACCAAGAGATGTCACTGTACAGTTTTAAAATAAGAGTAAAAAGTCGAAAACAATAATTTTTTATGAATTTTTTGTTTCTATTGTTTTTTTTTTTTTTTTTTTTTTCACTTGTTTTTGCTCTGATACCATAGTGCGGCGGGGCGGCGGCCGAGGGAATCGAGATTAAAGAGATGCATTCAAAAACATACACCGCGCATTTCTTACGACTTAACCTCGTTCCGCGCGAGCTCGTTCCGATAATCCCTTTCAACACTTTGATTCCGAACTCCTTGCACCAGTTTCGTTTCGAAGCCCCCATTCAGCCCCCTTTCGGTGGGAATTGAAACCAACTTCTAATTGGGCGGGATCTTTTCGCCCCCGTAACTTGACCCGAATCTTATTTACAGAGGCGATAAACGTGCGCTACCGTGTATTTGTAAATACCAGAAAAGAGTGCAGTATTATATCCGTACCCAAAAGCGCTGTTGTTAGAAAATTGACTGTTAAGTTTCCAATGCGGAGATTTTATTTACGAGTAAACCCTCGACCTTTAGCGTTATTTTTAAAAATTTTACCCTCACTAAAAATAATTATTATAAGTGTAAGTTTTACACAAAAAAACAAATGTCGTAAGGTTTGGTGGTGCCAATTAAACAGCAGTGAGTCCCATCTACTGCTGTTTTGCTTAAACAGCTTGCCTAGAGAAGGTTGCACATCGCCATCGTTTAAGATGTTAGGATGTATGAAAACAAAGTGCAGGCACTCATCCCACGATGACGTAGTCGCTTATTTCAATTTTCTCTTTCTAGCTCAGGCTGAATCAGTGGCCATTAAAAATATACACAGGGTGTTTTACGTTTAACGTTAGGAAATTCTGGATCAGTAACTTCCTGTCACAATATTATACTATTTTCACAGATAGACGCGTGCAGTCTTATTTTGACTAAAAAAATCAGCTTCTTAATCTCCTGATGTTAAATCTGAAACAATCTGTATCATGATATTTATTCCTGAGAATCTAATCACATATAGCTGAGAGTATTCCCAGAGTCACATCATTACTAAAATAGGTAACTGGAAATACTCAACTGTGAATATCGTCGGTAAATAAATTCCGATGGCAAGTGGTGACTCGCGAAAACAATCGATTATAATTTCTCTCCCGATTTTTAAAAGTATGAAAAATAATCGTTTATTTGACGGTTCAATGGACCTCCCTCCCCCTTTATAATGATCAATTTTTCTTCAACGGTTTTTCATGGAAGAGTTATCGAAGCACATCGCGATTTTCACGTCCCCACCAAGTTTTAAGCTGAATATGTCCATCGTTTAAAGTGTTTAATTCAACCGCAATCTGGTGCGTATCGTTTGAGTGCATCGCGCTCCGATAGATTGAATACGTTCGCACATCCTTCACCCTTAAAAGGTATTTAGCAAATAAATCTCATTCGTCAACGGGTTGATCGGCGGATATGCTGTTGATTTATTTCACGTCGTCAGCTAGTAGTATTAGCAGCTCGCGGAGGGTCGGAAAACGTACGTGGATGAAATTAATTTACTCCATTTCTCAACCCATTTTGAGCTTTCATATTACAAGGCTTAAGGTTCGTTTTATATCAATGAAAACCCAGAGAAATTATGAAACAGGATGAGCTAGAGTTTTACTTCGGATGCTCCGGTTAAATTCAATGTTGCCAGATGTCCGGCCTTTGGATATGTATGATTCTCATTGAAATTAATGTAAGAGGTTTGAATTTTTATTTTATGAATACTATTGCCGGGGTTTTAGACCGCCGGGATAGAAGAGAGGCAACTTTAAGGATTGATTTATGTAATCTTTTTTTCGGGGAGCCACTTTTCAAAGAAAAAATTGATAATATCTGAGGACTTTGCTGGAAGAAGGGCACATAAATCATATCATAGATGTGTTATTACCTTAAAATCAGCATATAACTGGATTGGGGATTCTTAACCCTCTAAGGCCCAGGTTTAGTTCAGAAAAAAGCCTCTCTCTTCTGTTTATACAGGGAAGGTAGTTGAATGTTCGGACACGGGGAGTTGATATTGCCTATACGGCGATTTGAAGGCGCCCGAACAAACCTTATCTTGTGAGAGTGTTTTCATTGATAATCGAGTTTATACCGAAGACCGAAGCAATGTGAGATAGGGTATACTGGAGAAAAACGAGTATACTCGGGCTGGGCCCATACCGGGTTAAGAAAGAACACAACTAACCTAACTGATGTCTCATAACTTCATTTGATCTTGTGACCTGTTGACTCCAATAATGCCCATGAAATATCAGATGTGTTGTCTTTTCATTAAAAATCTACATTCCGTTTACATGCGCTTAGGAAAGAACACACCTGTTGTCTTGTGAGCCCTTCTTCCGGTAATTTAAGTCTTTAATTTAAGATTTCATAAAACCAAAATACTTTACTCTCCTAATAAATGAAACAAAGCTTATCACTGGTTGTTCTTTGAGGTTGACAGTTGAAGGGTCGTTGTAAAAAAGGAATATACGCAAATTCTTTTCATACAAAAAAATAAAGAACTCCATTAACCCATGCATGAAATAAAGCGCTTAAAAATCACGATATGCTACTTTGGAATATTAAAGGTTTTCATTTCAGAGTATGACACTCTAGAATCTAGGTGAGACAATTGGGGGGTGGGAAAAACGACTACCGGAAAGATTTTCCTTTGAAAAGATTAAAGTTTTCACAGAATATCGCGTTGGGGTATTGATTTCGGAATATACAATTTTTCTTTGGTTTTCTTTGAACGGCTTTAATGAAAAGAGGAATTTCCCAAAGACAGTTTTAAATAAAAAAAAAGGTTTAAGATTTTTTCTGTCTAATTTTAAAAAGATGTATTTTTTTCACCCCAAAACTTTAAATTAACGCTTTATGCTTTTGAGTAGTTGAATTTTTAGATTTTTTCAGTCATTTTTTTCCCTCTAATTTAATTTTAAACATTTTCCCAAATTTAAAGGTTAAAGTATCAATGGCAAGATTGGAAACCCCAAAAAGTAAAGCTAAATAGAGATCAGGGTATTTGGCTTACAAATTTAAAGGGTAAAGGAAAAGAACCTTCAAAAACAGGAAAAAATAAAAGGGAATTTGGGGGGCCATGAATTACCCTATTTGAAGCTTGAGAAACACTCGACTCTTGAGGAACTATGGCTCTTTATTAATCGATTGTTCTAATGCATTCAAATGGGAATAGTACACAATTTCACACAGTTATACGTATAGTCATGCACTCGTAGTGCTGTTTTGCACCCATCACGCGATATCTCCGCGTAGAATCATCGTCACGTCACCAAATTCACAGGGGTGATACTTCTTGAGTATAATTTTCAATTGCGCTGTTGGGCGCAAAAACAGCACATACGCGCATGGGCTGTTATTGCAGGGACCGCCTCAATTGCTGGAAAAACGATTCTGAGGCTTTTGTGTGGTTTTTTCGGCAAAGTTTTCCGTTAGGGATATATAGATGAATACCAACTGTTTTCTACAGAGTTTCGCCCCGTTCGGACGATGATGCTGGTATCTATCTACATATCACATATATGTGTGCCTGATTTCTTGTGAATTTCGGGCTTCCATGAATGAAAAGTCCGGGGGAAAACGGCAACTGTCACAAACATCTCATTTTTGTTTTTAAGCTGAAGGGAAGAAAGTTTAAAGATTATTCTTTCTAATAAGAATCAATGTATTTTTTCCATCTACCAAAACTAACAATTGGTTTTCTTTCGCTTCTTGATGTATTGTTGCAATTTGTACTGATTTTTCAGTCATTTACCGTTTTCCCTCTGAACTTTCCAAGTGTTAAAATAGTTTGTCCAATTATTTAACTATGCCGTTCAAAAACGTCAGCTCTAAATGGCATTTGAGATTGAAGTAAATTCGTTCCAATTTTTAAAGTATCACGCGGGTCAATTTCTATACCGAGAGTCGAGGCTCTATTCACTTACAGTAACGGGATAAAGGATAAAAACCCCTTCATGAAAACGAAGGAAAAGGAATAAGAGGAAAATGATCCGAGGCGCGCGGCCTCGATGTGAAAAGCACCGCGGCCGTGTGTTGTAAGTTAAAATACGCGACCAAAATCACAATTGAACTGAACAAGGTACCAGCGAGAGCTTATGATATACATAAGGTGTGCTCCAAGCTATAAATTCCTTTTAGAAAAGTCTTGAGGTGCCTGGTAAGAAGCGTTCCAAAATTTTCGTGCACTACTCATTCCAAATATTTCGCCTTAATTCCTTGTGAAAGGCGTTGGTGGGGAGGCTAAATCGTCGCACAGTAAAAAACAAACGAGGACCTACTAGCATGGGCGCCCGCAGAAAATTTTCCAAGGGGGGGCAAAATTGTTGGAGGGGGCCACCCCCCCCCCGAGGAAAAAAGGAAACTTTTTCTTCCTTTTTTTCCTCCCCCCCCCCCATCCAAATAGTGAACAATTATTAAGCCAATGTCGGTGTTTCCAAATAGTAATAATAATAACTTTGACGTGTTTAATACTATGAATAAAGGGACAAAAGATGGTAATAATAGTAAGAAAAATGTATAATTCTACTATCCCCTGCAAAAAGTGAGTTAAAATTACAAAATGAACTAATATTTAAGTTCGTCATTTATTCTTCGTTTGATTTACATTTCAGTTTTTTTTTGGTCCTTTCATTTTTCTTCTGAAATTTTGACTGTTTTGAATTCCAGGGGGGGAGCAGCCCCCCCCCCCCCCCCTGCGGGCGCCAATGCCTACTAGGAGACTAAAAAAACATCACGTCAAAACTCACTTGTAACCCTTTCAGAACCAAGTTAATGGGTAAACTTACCGCGCACTATCACAAATTAAATGATTAGATGAATATTTATACTCTGCGGTAACCCCCCCCCCCCCCCCTCAAACTCATAACTAGAAAGCGCTCAATGCTTCGATGTAGCGTTCTTTAGAGAGCTCAAGTCTTCAACGTTCACGCATGTTCTTGTTTTTTACAGTGGAGCAAAATGGATTCAAGTTTAGTTTAAAAAACTTTAAACAAATCAATGGGTCTGTTGCATACTTTTGCTACAGCAATATAGAACCTTGATTCTTATGTAAAATTCGGCGAAAATAACGATGCGCACATTATAAAAACGTTCAAAATCCACTCATTAACTCAGGAAGTCACTTCAATTTCAAACAGCCCTACACTAGACACTATTTGCACCGGTATACTACTACATAGACGGAACCGCACCGTTCATAAGTAAACAACATCGTAACTACAAAATGACGGAATTTTATTTTTAATACGTGAAATATAAGCCTGCATTTGCTGTCTGGTCTTTTCGGTTTATCAAAGATTACAAAATAATAAAATAAATGTACGCATCTAAACGAAACATTCCAATGTTTGTAAGTTCTGTTCATGTTTACATAAACGAGATGGCTCCATCTATGTAGGTATAAGTCGGTGATATAGTGTCTATTGTAGCGCGGGTTGTTTGAAATGGACGGTACTTTCTGAGTTAGCGAGTGGATTTTGAAAGTTTTTAATGTGCGTATCGTTATTTTTACCGAATTTTACGTAAGAAACAATGTGTCATATTAATGAAGCAAAAGTATGCAACAAATCCATGCTGCATGGGAAACTTAACTCAATTTTCTGTCGTTAAGCCCGACGGATCCGTGAAGCGATCACTTCTGGTGTGATTGACTCTGATTTTTTTGGCCGCAAAAATCGATCATTTCCGCCTACGACGCGCCGCGCCGCGTTCTGGAGCGCGTACCGCGTATTTTTCTGCGGTCGAGATTTAAGCTGCCTCATATAAAACACGTCCAGGCCGTGGGGCCGGGATTCTTTTCCTCCCCCCCCCCCCAAATCCCGCCCTCGCGGAACGCAGACTTCACCTCAGCCACGAGACAGAAAATTGTAAATAACTGATAAACGCTTTTCCTCACCTTATATATGTGGAGGCCGATGAAAGTTGGCTTATCACGTTATAACTGTACATCAAACTTTTCCTTTCTTTTTTTTTTTTTTTTTATGGACCGCAAAAAAGTTTTAATGATAAGCGAACACGCGGCTCCGATATGCGGTTGTCTGTGTGTAAGACACCACGCACCCTTTCAGACAAACAACGTGGCAACCAGCAAAGCTTAAAATTATCGGCCGCGAAGAATCTTGTGCGTATAGCATTACCGCCAAACTTTACTAATTTACTCTTTCTTTTCTTCTTTCCCTTCTCAGTTTCTCCGTTTCTTTCGTAATCTGGGCCAGAATGGGATACACCCGTGCCCTTTTATACATGCAAGTGAGAGCTGAAGGGTTTTGTTAGCGATCTGAGCTGTTTACGAGTATGATACTTGTAAATGTCAAACGCCAGAATCTTGGGCTTTAAGAGTTGGATGTTTGCAAAACTTTACTTTACACCATTTGCTTCCTTTGCGTTGGGGAAGTTTCAAAATGGTGTTGCCAAGTATACGGTGGTTTCAGATTCCACGAAGCTGTGGCTTTTAGCGCTGGTAAACTCAACCCAAGTAAAACAATTCCTTGAAATATGTTCTTTTTCGTTTGAACAAGTGGATTGCTTTTATTTCCTTGTAAATTTACATGGAAAGTATAAGAGTTTCTTGAACTCTGTTCCAATTTCTCACGAGAGCATGTGAATCGATTAGATTTATGTGTAAAAATGGACATTTGGAACAGAATGTCCATTGAAATATTTCACTATAATATTTGAAGTAAGAAACCAGTCATTTTTAAATGAATTTACTTTCAACCAACATTGAAGAATTGAGATGAGATATTTGCTAAGTGCCAAAATAATAATAATACAAATAGTCGATGTAGAATAAGAATGTACCGTCTGTCAAGCCTATACTACGCCGGAAAAATGAGATTAAAACAATTACAAAGCCATGATAATAGTCGTTTGTATTGCCGCTGAGCTTTTTAGGGGGAGGAATGAAATATTTTAAATTTTTAAATAAAAAAGAAGTAACTGTAGGACTTTTTAGCAGGTTTCTCTTTCAATCAACAAGATATGCCATGAAAAATATTGATTTTGTAGCCGTCCATTGCGAACCTGGATACTACACAGAAAAAAATGAAAATAATGTCAGAAGCAGATCTGTATTTACCAAGGAATGCGGAGTACCATTTCCAAAATTCTCTGATGTATATTGTGCAGAAAAAGTCTTGGAAAAAACTCCACGGACTATTACTATAATTACTGTTATTATACTGTACTGTTGTTGTTGTTATATTATACCTAATGAAATAGTATGATAGAAACATCGGAATTATATGTTAACATTCAATACCACTCTCGAGTATTTTCGTTTCAAAGACTATAGATCTGCCTCATACAAATCAGCTTTGGTATTCACAATATTTACGACTCCAAATTGTTATGATTTTAATTGTGTTTCCAAAAGTGCCTTCAATCAACTGTGAATGCAAAATCAGCACCGTGATGTGTAGAAATATTTAACCACTCACATAATTAAAGCTATCATGTCTTCGTAAACCTGGTTTTAAACGGGTTAAGTGCCATCAATTCTCTAGTTGACCAATAACTGTGCCTCCAGTAATTTTATTAGATTCAGATTTCATTGCTATGCATGTTCTTTTCCCAGTATTGTGTTCAACGGCTCAATCAAAATTATGCATTGAGACTGATTACATAATTTCAAAAAGGATTTTGCAATTTAAAAAAATAATAAAAATAAAAATAAATAAATAAATAAATAAATAAATAAATAAATAAATAAATAAATAAAAAACACTGAGGTCTCCCGGGGAGCAATGTTGCTCGTAAAGACCTTTTCCTGATATCCCCTTCTGACCATCACGGTTGAATTGAATTAGGCCGCAGATCTGGAATGGAATGGGATCCAATTGAGGACTTTTCCGGAAGAAGGACCCATGAAACAATGGGTGTGCTCTTCCTGAGAATTGTGCATTGTGAGTAGATGGAGGTTTTTAGCTGAAGAGCACACCTCTTGTTTTATGGGCCCTTCTTCCGGAAAACTCCTCAATTCGTAACTTAAATGATGATTCGAGGACGTGGGATACCGCGCCGCCAAGGCGCGAGGAGCAGAGGACCCCTGCCTTTCTCTCTCTTCGCTCATAAGAATGCATTTGTTGAAAAAGGATAGATTGAGGGCTATCACGTGACTGAAGGCCCTATAGCTCTGCCCTTCCCTAACACGTGAGTTCAAATGGGCGGGAAGAGAGACAAACAAACTCCTGGATCCACCTCAACCGGAAACGGTTTATCTTAGAACTTAACACGAATCGCTCTCTGTTCCCCCCTTCGACTCCAGGTTTTCTCTGCATTCTCTCCTCCTTCCGCGCTCGGGAACCTCTTCTGGCCCCTGAGAGTAACCCCCCCCCCCCCCTGGCCCTACCCCTCTCTATGCACCCCTCTTCTTCTCCTCCCAATAAGAAATCTGAGAGTGATTCTCTTCCGCTCCGATTCAATTTACAGGTTCATTTTGAATGATTCAATTACCAGCTATGTCCTATTTCCTGCTGTTAAATCTCATTTCTTTTCGCGCTGTCTCTCCCCCCCCCCTACCTCATCTCCACTCTCTGCCTCTCTCTCTCTCTCTCTCTTTCTCTCTCTCTCTCTCTCTCTCTCTCTCTCTCTCCTCTCTCTCTCTCTCTCTCTCTCTCTCTCTCTCTCTCTCTCTCTCTCTTCTCACTTTCTCTTTTTTCCCTTCACTAGTTCTTCCTCTGTCCTCATCTTTCTCTCACTTTCGTTCTATCGCATACACTGTATAGTGTATAGTATGTTTCAGAATGCCTCAACGTAGATTTTTCACGCGCATTTGTTTTGGGAATGGGTCCACATTTTTTTCTGAATGTCCCGGACAATTAACCGTTTCTAAAAAGAAGGAACGCAAATAGGAACGATTCAAACCACAGAAAGCTGAAACAAAGGTTTTTGGACATTGATTCCTACTGTTTACAGGACCAGTTTGATTTTCAAATATGTTTCACATTTGGTAACACACGAAAGGCAAGTACATGTTACGCTGAAGTAACTCAGTATAGTGACTCATATCTTGTGATTAAATATCGTTAAAATATCTGTAGAGTCTCGAGTATGCAAGCAAGAATAAAATAAGTATGTACATTATTTTTAGTTCCTAATAATGAGTTGCGGGGTCAAAGGAACACACAAAATAAAGTATCAAATTAAATAAGAATTCCCCATGACTGCATAGCTACGCCACGCCATTATGCCTTAAACTTTAAACTCACTTTGTGAGTAGGTGAGTGAATTTCATAATTTTTGAAAGTGTTCAATTTAATTTTCGCTGGATTTAACGCTATATGAACCATTCAATCACTTCTTGCGAAAAATAGCTAGATCCCCATTTCCGCATTTTTTCCATCTCACTATAAAGGCTTTAGAGGCGGCTCGAGCCACTGCCATGCCAAGCTGTTCGAGCCGTAACTGATAGGCTTGCGAGGAAAGATTTCAGGAACATACTGTGTATTCACATTACACATACAGAATGAATACATGGTCGAGTCAATCCCTATAGCTTCATTCTCTCACAAAAGAAACATGTTTATTTTTATAGTCCAATTACACGTAGCCCGTTCTACTCCTCCCCCTCCCTCCGGCCAGTATAAACCCATTATCTTCTCGAAACGGATTTATCGTGAGGCAATTAAAAAAATTGCTAATTGTAATTGTAGCAGTGATTGTTTCTCCCACCTTCACTTGCACCCGGGAAATTTCAGTGTCTGTCTGTGTCTCTCGGTAAAAGGGGGGGGGGGGGGGTCGCGTGCTAACCCTGAAGATTGGCTCAATGCACAAGTTAGAGGTTTTTCCTAAGTACCGAAACAACCGGCAAATTTAGAATTTCCGTCAGATTAAATTCCACTGATCTGAATTTTTAGCACTGACAAACCATCGATAAGTATTTAAACCATACGGCTTTTGAATGGAATTTTTTGCCCGGATATCTTTCGAAGTTGTGGGAGCAAATGTTTTGGGTTTTTTATTTTTGAATAAACATGGATCCGAACAAGCCCCCTCCCCACCCTTTTGGTCTTGATCCCCACAAAAGTGGGCCCTTTTTTTTTTTTTTTTTTTTCCTAAGCATCGTTCGCAATTATGAAGCTTTATGCCAAGTTATTCACAACATTGGTTCTTCAACTGGTCGAAAGAGTTTGGAAGCTGCTCTCTAACACCTAACTTTCTTGATCCCATCACTGTCTTGAGATACAATTTATTTGCCCGAAACGATTTCTTATCTTTATCAAGGTCAAAAACTTCACCGCGGGTGATCTTGAAGAACGACGTTCTCTGCTTTTCTCTCTCGCATCATGAAGAGGGGGGGGGGGCGTTCTGCCTTTTTGTCGAGGAGATAAGCAAGCTGAAGGCCGGATACTACAAAACTAGGTTAAATGAATTACTTGCACAGAAAACTTTGTTAATGAAATTAACTAGGAGAGACGCATCGCTGGATTTAAAAATCCTCTCTCTTAGTTTCGGGGATGGAACGGCACCTAATTGTTTTCATTCGATCAATGTATACAGGAAAGAGAGAGACAATTGAAAAGTTGTTATTCTGATAATTTATTCAATCGCAGTTGTCAGCAAATGTTAAACAGCACTTTTCGAATCATCCTCAAACATTTCCGGCCTTTTTTCGAAACTGAAAAAAGAAAGGAGGGAAGTATATGTATTTATCGATTATTTTGCTGAGCATTGGAATTGCTTGAGAATATATTCTTTTCAATGGGTTTACATGGATCTTCAATCTGATGTTTTCGCCATTTGTTTAAGTATACATTTACGGATGTAGTTCTATAATATCTCTGGTTGCAACTTTCGGTGACGATAGATCTGGTGACATGCATCAGCTTGTTTGGTGGTATTAAAATTGAAAGTAAGCTGTATACAGGGTGTCAATTAAAAAAGGAGCCAGGCTTAATATCTCGAAAACGGCTCCGAATTTCAAAAAACGCTGAAACACGTGTTCAACTATTTTGAGGGGGACATCTTTTGAGGGGGTCCCCAATTTCGGGGCCCCCCTCTGGAGGCCCCCAGGGGGGTCAAGTCCCATATTTCAAATGGGGACCCCCATTTTTTATTTGCTAATCGGAAAGAAGGTAAAATTCTAAGACTTTTGGCGCAAACCAAAAGTCGATATCGTTTTTCGTGTTCGATATATCGAAGGTCAAAGTTCGATATGGACCCATCTTCAGAAATTCGTAACTTTCCTTTAAATAGTCCAAATTTCAAAAACTTTGGGTCTATAATGCTCTACAGAGCAAGCACTTTTCAGAAAAAAATTCAATTTTAACAGAAATTTAGTCAAAATTGGGTTTTAAAGCCCCCAAACATTTTTAACGTTTTTGGCCCCCACGGGGGGCTTTCAGAAAAATTCCGAGAGACGACCCCTATCGAGTGATACATCAATCGAAAAGGCGTAACAAACTGAGCATTTTGGCGCAAACCGGAGGTCCATATCGTTTTTCATATTCGAGATATCGAATCCTGTAAATCGACGTTTGACATTCGATATCTCGAATATGAAAAACGATATGGACCTCCGGTTTGCGCCAAAATGCTCAGTTTGTTACGCCTTTTCGATTGATGTATCACTCGATAGGGGTCGTCTCTCGGAATTTTTCTGATAGCCCCCCGTGAGGGCCAAAAACATTAAAAATGTTTGGGGGCTTTAAAACAAATTTCTGTTAAAATTGAATTTTTTTCTGAAAAGTGCTTGCTCTGTAGAGCATTTTAGACCCGAATTTTTTGAAATTTGGACTATTTAAAGGAAAGTTACGAATTTCTGAAGATGGGTCCATATCGAACTTTGACCTTCGATATATCGAACACGAAAAACGATATCGACTTTTGGTTTGCGCCAAAAGTCTTAGAATTTTACCTTCTTTCCGATTAGCAAATAAAAAATGGGGGTCCCCATTTGAAATATGGGACTTGACCCCCCTGGGGGCCTCCAGAGGGGGGCCCCGAAATTGGGGACCCCCTCAAAAGATGTCCCCCTCAAAATAGTTGAACACGTGTTTCAGCGTTTTTTGAAATTCGGAGCCGTTTTCGAGATATTAAGCCTGGCTCCTTTTTTAATTGACACCCTGTATACAGCTTACTTTAAATTTTAATACCACCAAACAAGCTGATGCATGTCACCAGATCCATCGTCACCGAAAGTTGCAACCAGAGATATTATAGAACTACATCCGTAAATGTATACTTAAACAAATGGCGAAAACATCAGATTGAAGATCCATGTAAACCCATTGAAAAGAATATATTCTCAAGCAATTCCAATGCTCAGCTAAATAATCGATAAATACATATACTTCCCTCCTTTCTTTTTTCAGTTTCGAAAAAAGGCCCGGGAAAAGTTTGAGGATGATTCGAAAAGTGCTGTTTAACATTTGCTGACAACTGCGATTGAATAAATTATCAGAATAACAACTTTTCAATTGTCTCTCTCTTTCCTGTATACATTGATCGAATGAAAACAATTAGGTGCCGTTCCATCCCCGAAACTAAGAGAGAGGATTTTTAAATCCAGCGATGCGTCTCTCCTAGTTAATTTCATTAACAAAGTTTTCTGTGCAAGTAATTCATTTAACACGAAAAACGATATCGGCTTTCAGTTTGCGCCAAAAGTCTTAGAATTTGACCTTCTTTCCGATTAAAAAATAAAAAATGGGGGTCCCCATTTGAAATATGGGACTTGACCCCCCTGGGGCCCCCAGAGGGGGCCCCAAATTGGGACCCCCTCAAAAAGTCCCCCTCAAAATAATTAACACGTTTTTCCCAGCTTTTTTTTCGAAATTCGGAGCCGTTTTCGAGATATTAAGCCTGGCTCCTTTTTTAATTGACACCCTGTATATTCGAGGATTCTAAAGCTAAATAAATACATTCCGGATTTTGCGAGTAGATTTTGAAGGCTCTTGATATAATCATGGGATTGTGTTGTTGTTGTTATTTTGCGTTAAAATACACAAACATTTGGGTCCGAAATAAACATGTTCCTCTTCTTTTCCTCGAAATTTCCTCCACTTGACAAAAGTCTTTTGAAATGCATGCGGGGATTCGAGGGGCTAAAAAATATCACCAAAAGGGAAGTTTTGGGAAGAAGGGGGTAAAAGCACAGTTTGCACGTTATTGATTATGGTTTGGATGAAACGCATTAAAAAAAGGTAAAAATTTATAAATTTTAATTAGAATAAACATCTCCCCAGAAACTTTAAAATAAAATTGAGGTTAAAAAATGTCGGAATTTAGATAAAATCAAAGGGCTGGACTGAACGAGCCTTTTGATCCCTTTCAAATCTCAACATTTTCCACGTCCCATTTTTTTTTCCCCAAATATAAGTATCCATTATTTTTCTATCAGTTTGAAATTTTTGTATAATGTATTCTACATACATCATTTCCATAATCCAATATTTTATAATCCCGCATTCACATGAAAAGAAACAACTTATTAGCTTTTAAATCTGTCAAAAAAAGCACTATCACTATCAAGAATGATCTAAAAACATTAAAATTAGAACAGGGGGGACGTTTTATACTTTACTCTTTTTCATTTTTAATCGAAAAAAAACACTCACGAAATAAAAATAATTTATTTTTATTCTGTGAAAGGGTTTTTTTTTGCGGTTGATAACGAAAAACAGAACGTTTCGGTCCGCAATTTTTTAAAATTTAAAAGTATTTTGCTTCAATCCCGAATGCATGGCAGACCATGGAACAGTATTTTAGGCTTAAACCCCCCTCTTCCCTATTTACTGGGAAAAACTTTAAAAAAGGGGGGAACGAAGGCGTAACATCTAAACTCTCACTTTTATAATATGGACAAGTGGAAGTGAGAACAAACAAGAAAAAAAGTCTTAAAATTTTTCAAGCCCCCCCCCCCCACTTTTAAACCCACTGACCGTCACTACCCGATAGTGTTTTTATTTATTCCTCATTTTCACAATGCTCCCAAAAACCTCCTTAACTCTCCATGCAGTTGATCCTGAAATTCTTTTCATCCTCCATGAATTTTTTATGACACTTTTCTATTTTATGATAAATGCAAGAAGTCGAAAATCGTGTTCAAATGGGGTGTTGCCAATTTTCTTATAAACGATTTTAAAGTCGATTCTGGTGTAAAAAACCCCCGAAAATAACGATGACAGCACTAAAATCTTCCGAAATCCACTCCTAAACTCGATAAAAGCTTTTTTTTGCGCGGGCTTGATGGTGGCTGAGGGTAGTAACAATGGGAGATTCTTATCTAACAAAACTGTAACTCCATCAAAAAGTGACCAATAAGAACGACTTTCATTTGACACCGGTGTCACTAAGTGTAGCGGTACTATTCATCGGATGTGGATCATCACTCTGATGACTAATTACTCTGTGAATCATCCTTGGCAGCATAAAAAGAGAGACGACATTAAGAGGGGAATCTCTCATTGTTACTACCCTCGGCCACTATTACACCCTCGCAAATAAAAGCGTTTATTGAGTTTTAGGGTTGATTTCGGAAGTTTTCAGTGCTGCCTTTGTTATTTTTCGAGGTTTTTACACCAAAATCGAATGTTAAATCGCTTTTTGCAAAAGTGTGCAACAGCCCCATTCGGCCTTTACGGTTCATATTACAGGTAAACAAGTTTGACAGAGACTCAATGGCACCTGGAAAAAAAAAAAAAAAAAAAAAAAAAAAAAAAAAAAAAAAAAAAAATAGGAAACAACATCGATGACCAATACGCCGAATATCGGGCAGACGTCCACAAGCCTGAGCGTCGAGGTCAAAGAGCGGAAATGGTAGCGCAAATCTCGGTTTAAATACTCGTAATCGTATCATACAGCATCTCAAATTATTCATTTCAGGGTTGAATAACTCTCCGACATTTCCATCGGCGTGAAAATTGCCTAATTCAATTAAGCGCTCGACCCGTTCGCGATTTCGCATTCTGGGTTGCCGGTGAGGGGTGGGGGTGGGGGGGGGTGACTCCCAGAGATATGTTATATCGAGCCTCTCCCCGGCTCACGAACTTTGACTGATAACTTGTTGAGGTGGGACATAGAGGGGTGAAAAGGAGAGTAGAGGGGGGGGGAGTAAAATGAGCACTGCGAACTTCACTCCGAACACGTTTCAGTGACTAAAATCCCTGGCACAGCTCTGCTGATTAGCTGATCCTCCATTTTCCGTTGCCAAGTTGACTCGTGCGGATACTCGTGAATTTGAATAAGTCTTGATTTTTACACTGTCCAGTTTCAGCACTTTATTGATCCAGAATAGAATCCAGCATATCACTAAGTTTAACTCTGTCAGTGATGACAGATCAAATAGAAGATTGATAGCTCAAATAAAAGACGGGCACTGGTGAATTGAGTGGAGTTTTCTCTTTGAATTTCATGTTCAAGTCAATTTTGTCGAAATTCCCTCAGCGGGCCGATCATTTACTTCATCGTTAAACCGGTCCTTAAGACTAGCTGTCTACGAGTGTTACTATTGGTCGAATATTGTAAAACTTAGATGTTGCTATGGCAACCATCGTTATAGTGTCCGTTTTTTAAAGGTTACTCATGAATAGCCTTTATAAAACGAGACTATTAACGATGGTTACCATAGCAGCAGCCAAGTTTTACAATTTTCGACCAATAGCATCACTCGTAGACAGTTTTAACGATCGGTTTAACGATAAAGTAAATGATCGGCCCGCAGAGCTCACGTTGAACTGGTCACTATGAGCAATGGTGACCAAAAGAAAGGGTTCACATTTTCTCGACTTGGCTCAACATGAATGGATGCAACCTGAAATCATTAAAACCCAAAAACAAAAAGGAATGATAAAATAAAGACAAGAATTAAGAGAGAAAGATAGAGGACAAGAAAGAGGGAGAGGAA
>VMOF01000320.1:63992968-64161733 GCA_011764245.1 Trialeurodes vaporariorum | reverse complement strand
CGAAAAAAACATTTCCTCTTCTTTTCCTCGAAATTTCCTCCACTTGACAAAAGTCTTTTGAAATGCATGCGGGGATTCGAGGGGCTGAAAAATATCACCTAAAGGAAGATTTGGGAAGAACGGGGTAAAAGCACAGTTATGCACAGTTACTTGATTATGGATTGGATGAAACGCATTGAAAAAAGGTAAAAATTTATAGAATTTAATTAGAATGAACATCTCTCCAGAAACTTTAAAAATAAAATTGAGGTTAGAAAATGTCGGAATTTAGATAAAATCTTAAGGCTGGACTGAACGAGCCTTTTGATCCCTTTCAAATCTCAACATTTTCCACGTCCCAATTTTTTAATTTCCTCAATATAAGTATCCATTATATTTCTATCAGTTTGAAATTTTTGTATAATGTATTCTACATACATCAGTTCCATAATCCAATATTTTATAATCCCGCATTCACATGAAAAGAAACAACTTTATTAGCTATTAATCTGTCAAAAAAAGCACTATCACTATCAAGAATGATCTAAAAACATTCAAATTAGAACAGGCGGGACGTTTTAATACTTTACTCTATTTCATTGTTAATCGCAAAAAACACTCACGAAATAAAAATAATTTATTTTTATTCTGTGTAAGGTTTTTTTGCGGTTGATAACGAATAAACAGAACAGTTTCGGTCCCGCAATTTTTAAATTAAATGTATTTAGCTTCAATCCCGAATGCAGTGGCAGACCATGGAACAGTATTTGAGGCTTAAGCCCCCCTCTTCCCTACTTTACTGGGAAAGACTTTAAAAAAGGGGAGAACGAAGGTCGTAACATCTAAGCTCTCACTTTTATAATATGGACAAGTGGAAGTGAGAATCAAACAAGAAAAGAAGTCTTAACATTTTTTCAAGCCCCCCCCCCCACTTTTAAACCCACTGACCGTCACTACCCGATAGTGTTTTTATTTATTCCTCATTTACACAATGCTCCCAAAATCCTCCTTAACTCTCCATGCAGTTGATCCTGAACTTCTTTTCATCCTCCATGAATTTTATATGACACTTTTCTAGTTGATGATAAATGCAAGAAGTCGAAAATCGTGTTCAAATGGGGCTGTTGCACAATTTTCTTATAAGCGATTTAATGTCGATTCTGGTGTAAAAACCTCCGAAAATAACGATGACAGCACTAAAATCTTCCGAAATCCACTCCTAATCTCGATAAACGCTTTTATTTGCGCGGGCTTGATGGTGGCTGAGGGTAGTAACAATGGGAGATTCTTATCTAACAATACTGTAACTCCATCAAGAAGTGACCAATAAGAGACGACTTTCATTTGACACCGGTGTCACTAAGTGTAGCGGTACTATTCATCGGATGTGGATCATCACTCTGATGACTAATTACTCTGTGAATCATCCTTGGCAGCATAAAAAGAGAGACGACATTAAGAGGGGAATCTCTCATTGTTACTACCCTCGGCCACTATTACACCCTCGCAAATAAAAGCGTTTATTGAGTTTTAGGGTTGATTTCGGAAGTTTTCAGTGCTGCCTTTGTTATTTTTCGAGGTTTTTACACCAAAATCGAATGTTAAATCGCTTTTTGCAAAAGTGTGCAACAGCCCCATTCGGCCTTTACGGTTCATATTACAGGTAAACAAGTTTGACAGAGACTCAATGGCACCTGGAAAAAAAAAAAAAAAAAAAAAAAAAAAAAAAAAAAAACAAGTTGGAACTTGCAACACTGGAACAGTGTTAGCAAAGAGAGCATGATGTCGGCCGTAATCATTGTAAGTGTGGAGTTCCATATTGATAGTACAAAACTGCGACAAAGTCAATCGCAACGCTGCATTTGTGTTTGTATAACAGTGATCGCTGTAAAATAACTTGATAGGTCAAAGTGGGAATGAAAATTTACTTATAGCGTGTTGAAACAGTTGTTCACGAGGCGAGGTGAATACTGTGGTTTTGAAAATCGATTTCGATAGTGATAGTTCCTTTAAAATCGGATGACGCAATACCAATCCTAGCAAGCCGCAAAGTCTAGCCTAGTTATTTGGGACTTTTTTAGATTTCTCTCGCTTGAACCAAAGTCATCACGATGGAAATTCTTCGTCTTTATGGTTTCAGCTCTTTTTGTCTCAGATTAAAAAATGAATGTTAATATTGATCAAATGTCATCCGACACTCATCAAGGCCCTTAAGGAACGTAATATGAATTTGAAAAAAGCTCATTCGATTTTAAGGGAGCTTAAACGGTCCACGAGAGACGAAATTCGCGGATACAGAGTATCCACAGCTTATTTCAATGTTCGATCTGACAAGACCGTGCGCCTTTGAAAAATCGATATCTCGATAGTGAATCGATGTATTGCAATTCGGTTTGCACCGGTCGAAAGCGCTTGCTTGTGACTGACAACCTCGAAAATTTCAGATCCATCCGAGTTTATTTAATGACCTTACAGGACCTCTCGCGGCCGCAGTTAGACATTTCTTGTCAGAGTTACGCTGAAACGGGGAGTAGTTTGATATTTTTAATAAGTCCCCCTAAGATGATATTTTTGGCTCGAAACTGCATTGAGCCCTCTCGGGACATCATTGGGACCCGAAAAAAAGCGGAACCGATATAATACGGCACCCGACTGGTTCGTGAGAGACGAAATTCGCCTTTTTTCCAGCCTCCAGCGCCCCTCTAAGGTCGATCTGACAAGACCGCACGCCTTTGAAAAATCGATATCTCGAGAACGAATCGATGGATTGCGCGCTGCGGTTTGGATTGGGCGGTAGCTTCAGCTTTTAGATAATTCTTGAAAAAAATTCAGATCCATCCAAGTTTTTAAACGATCTTATGGACCTCCCGCGGCCGCAGTTAGACATTGTACGTGAGACTTACGCTGGAGTTGGGGCCACGCCCCCCCCCCCCGATATAGACTTTTATCGGTCCGACATTTGTCAGGGCCCTTAATGAACTTCATGTGAACTCAAAAAACTCACATATGACTTCTCACGGCGCATGCTAGGTCCATGAGAGTCGAAATTCGCGGATTTTAGAGAATCTTAGATTTCTGACCCTATACCGCGCGCCTTTGAAAAACGATATCTCGAGAGTAATCGATGTATCGCAATTCGGTTTGGACCGATC
This sequence comes from Trialeurodes vaporariorum, assembly GCA_011764245.1. Lineage (NCBI taxonomy): Eukaryota > Metazoa > Arthropoda > Insecta > Hemiptera > Aleyrodidae > Trialeurodes > Trialeurodes vaporariorum. The sequence continues at coordinate 64,158,602 of VMOF01000320.1, read as the reverse complement.
AAAAGAGTAAGCTTACCGGTACTCGCCGTTAAAATTTTGGATCCATCTGATTTCATTTTGAGACCTTACTTGAGTTACTGGACCCCAGTTGGAATTATTTTTTCGGAGTTACGCTGGCAAGGTGGTCCGCTCCCTCTCTTGGAAAACTGTGGAGGGGGCCCTTTGCTGGGGCATACATTCTATTTTTCACTTTTTTTTTTTTTTTTTTTTTAATTTTATATTTGTGTCTATCTAAGTTGGGGGAGGAGGAGAGAGTACCTGCAAGTCAACCGGCAATTTACTTTTGATAGTGGCTGCGGGTCGAGGGTGCGGATTGCGGACTTTTAACTTGTTGTGGGGTTTACAGGGTGGCCGTGTCTAAACTTATGAGAAAAGAAGGCAACCACAGACCGGAAGAACGTTCAATTTCTGGTTCAGAGACCATGGACAAAGACATGGGCACCCGCAAAACAATTGCCCGAGGGCAACTTTTTGAATGTCAATGGAAGGTCTAGGGGACACCACCTAGAGACGGGCAAGTCTAGAGAACCCCCCCCCCCACTTCCGCCCAAAATAGAAAATAAATCAATTATCCTTCCAAATGGTAGAAATTGTAAGTGATTGTAGCATGGTTGTATCAAAAGTAATTCTATTTTTGACGTGTTTGATATTATGAATAAAGTGACAGCATCAGATGATAGAAATAGTAAAAAGCTGAGTACAACTATTCCTTCTTTATTTTCATTGTCCTGATGAATTCTAAGAGTTAACCTATTTAAATTAACAAAACCAAAACTCTTGGCCTATACATTCTCTAATCATGTAATTATCGACCAGAGGATTCTGAATTTTAAGGAAGTTCGCAAAATTCTCGTTGCCAACGGTAGTTGCCAATGTAGACACGTTCATACTAGTAGATTTTAAAACTTCTTTCGGCGAGGGAGATGACGGGTGGGAAGGATGATGTCGTCTGAATCAGGAGGGGGTGGGGTAAAAATCAGGGGGAGGTCTAGATCTGGGGGAGAGGAATCCTGAAACTGGGGGGCGAGCTGTATAGCGGCAAGGGGTGGTTGGGCACCACTGCTTAGGGGGGGGGGGGCTACTTCCCGCCCTGCCCCCCCCCCTAATTACCCCCTAATTAAAATTGTAAAGTAAACTAAGAATAAAGTTTGTTAACTCTTACTCCTTTCGTTATTATTTGATCTTCGAATGTTCCGATTCTTTTTTATTGTAAAGTTTTGATTTTTCTGATTAGGGGGGGGCGCCCATTGACAGATAAGGGAGAAAGTGTAGGAATTTGCACGGGAATCCGGCGTAGTGTGCCGCAAAAATTACTACCAATGGCGGATCCGAAAATTCTTTTAGGGGGGGGGGCTTCACGCCTATGAATTTTCAATTTGCAGGGAGGAATTTATGGGATTTTTTCTGTTGAAAAAGGCAAAGGCTACCGTGAGTTGGGGGGGGCGTGCCTTTCCCGAATCCGCCGCTGATTACCATGTAACACTGAGCCACGATGAACCGATGTCGCATAAAACCAGGTAGAAGACCCGTGGCGGGCGTGGCATCCGTGATGGCTGTGAAATTGGGATGAAGTAGATGGACACACATCATTCATGCAATCTGCACAACGCGGCAAGCAACTGTTGTAGGCGTAGGTGCAGTAGTTCGTGGGGAGGGCAAAGGGGACGGAGGTCGTCGCAAAACCATGGACGAAGATATAACTAGACTGTTGTTAGTCCTTTTTTGCTCTCGACCCCAGCGCTCCAAGCAGCGGTCAGCTGAACTACTCTTTCAAGTGAGCGATCCTGGCGATGTGTCCATGCTCACATGCTGTGCTACTGCTAAAACCGTGTTGTTGGAGTTGGTCTGTTATGGCATGGCTGTCAACTGTTGTCGGCGACCCAAGAGGATCAGATAACTCAGTATCTCAATGGAAGATCGAAAGCAAGGAAATCCAGAATCAACTTTGGACAAGGTAACAGAAATCATCAGCAATTAAAAGATCGCCTGATCTCTACTAATAAACCAATGTCTATGTACTCTTTCTTGTTTGATTCCGTTTTGAGGTAACTGTGGTGTATAGTATTTCAGTCCTTGATTAATCATTTTCGACAATTCAGGAATCTTTCAAGAAATACTCCAGACGTTTGCTTTTTAGCGGATTTTGCTTCCTTTTAATTCGCTGATCATTTGTTCCCTTCGTTCATCGTGATTCAAATTACCTACACTTATACATTTGCGGGAAGGCATGGGAGAAGGGAGCCGAGCGGCCACCACTGCGCGGTTCGCTTTTAGTTGACCCTTACTGCTGCTTGGAGCGCTGCGGTCGCGCTCGAAAACCCGCTAACAGGTTTTAACACGGGCGGAGATAGGAAGTCGGCAGTTCTTAGTTATATCTTCGTCCATGGCTCGAATGGTCTTAAAATTTTCCTTGGGATTGATCTAGAACGCAACGTTCTTACATTTTCGAAAAGTTAACTCTAGCTCTCGCAATTAACGATTAAGGCGGAAAAAGCATGGTTTCAGGACCGCGGAACAGTGGCGTTATCTAGCGGATGAGAATCTTACTACAGGTCGCTGAGGATTCACCTTAAAACGCAACGCCGATCGCGTTCCTCAAACGAACTCTTTTAGCGGACCGAAACATCACAATACAGATTGGAAATTTGAAATCATCTAAATGCATTTTAAATCGCAGAATACACGAAACATGGACACAATCCTCTGATATAAAACCCCAATATCTCATACAGAAAATTTCGTTGAAGTCTGATCCAAATTAGTAACGTAATTACATTCCCAAAAATGCTTAACCTCAATCTTGGCCAAAAACTCCCGCCACAAAGAAAAAGCGACAAATTGGGAGGACACCGGATTGGCGGAATCACATGGGTCAATCGGTCCTCGAGGACCCGTTCTCGATACTGAAACCAAGCGATCCCCCGAGCGGACCCCCGAACCATGCCGTTCCTATAAGAAAAGCATTATTGACCTTGTAGAAACGATTTCAATAGAGCATGACACTCATGCTCTAAAAAGAATAGGAAACAACATCGATGACCAATACGCCGAATATCGGGCAGACGTCCACAAGCCTGAGCGTCGAGGTCAAAGAGCGGAAATGGTAGCGCAAATCTCGGTTTAAATACTCGTAATCGTATCATACAGCATCTCAAATTATTCATTTCAGGGTTGAATAACTCTCCGACATTTCCATCGGCGTGAAAATTGCCTAATTCAATTAAGCGCTCGACCCGTTCGCGATTTCGCATTCTGGGTTGCCGGTGAGGGTGGGGGTGGGGGGGGGGACCTCCCAGAGATATGTTATATCGAGCCTCTCCCCGGCTCACGAACTTTGACTGATAACTTGTTGAGTGGGACATAGAGGGGTGAAAAGGAGTAGAGGGGGGGGGGGAGTAAAATGAGCACTGCGAACTTCACTCCGAACACGTTTCAGTGACTAAAATCCCTGGCACAGCTCTGCTGATTAGCTGATCCTCCATTTTCCGTTGCCAAGTTGACTCGTGCGGATACTCGTGAAATTTGAATAAGTCTTGATTTTACACTGTCCAGTTTCAGCACTTTTTTGATCCAGAATAGAATCCAGCATATCACTAAGTTTAACTCTGTCAGTGATGACAGATCAAATAGAAGATTGATAGCTCAAATAAAGACGGGCACTGGGAATTGAGTGGAGTTTTCTCTTTGAATTTCATGTTCAAGTCAATTTTGTCGAAATTCCCTCAGCGGGCCGATCATTTACTTCATCGTTAAACCGGTCCTTAGACTAGCTGTCTACGAGTGTTACTATTGGTCGAATATTTGTAAAACTTAGATGTTGCTATGGCAACCATCGTTATAGTGTCCGTTTTTTAAAGGTTACTCATGAATAGCCTTTATAAAACGAGACTATTAACGATGGTTACCATAGCAGCAGCAAGTTTTACAATTTTCGACCAATAGCATCACTCGTAGACAGTTTTAACGATCGGTTTAACGATAAAGTAAATGATCGGCCCGCAGAGCTCACGTTGAACTGGTCACTATGAGCAATGGTGACCAAAGAAAGGGTTCACATTTTCTCGACTTGGCTCAACATGAATGGATGCAACCTGAAATCATTAAACCCAAAAACAAAAGGAATGATAAAATAAAGACAAGAATTAAGAGAGAAAGATAGAGGACAAGAAAGAGGGAGAGGAATAAAAATGGAGAGAGAGTGGTAGAAAGATAGAGAAAAAGGAAGGCAGAGAGAGAAAGAGAGAGAGATAGAGGGAGGGAGAGAGAGAGAGAGAGAGAGAGAGAGAGAGAGAGAGAGAAGAGATAAAGAAAGAATATTGCTGATCAGCTAATGCTTATGTATGGTGACGATAACAATACCGGGAAACGTGTTTTCTAACGTTTCTCCGGGTAGCTTTTTTCCTTGTATAACCACAAATGATACAACTGACTAAAGACATCATTCTCTTTTATCTTAAATGAACAAGCATTTGTCTTCATCTTTTTATTTTGGAGTAATTTTTCAAGGGAAAACTATGCCCTCAGCAAGACGCCGTAAAAGGGTCTGTGGAACTTCGTGTGACGTCACAAGCCACAACCAGCGCGCAAGGTTGAAAGATAAACAGTCGTAATTTTACAACATTGCGCTGATACATAATCAACTCTGATTCCGAAATTCTCGGAGCCCATTACACTGTCGGAGGTGTGAACGCGAGGTCGTAAATGTATAACCGTGAGCTTGAAGGAGTGGAGTCAACCCGACCTCAGAAACACGCCAAGAGATGGAAACAAAATCTGCGAGTCCTAACACACGCGCCGGGAGAGAAACCCTCAAAATTTTAATGGCTCGGATGAACTTACATCACTCCTCTTCCCCTCATTTTAAAGAGCGAAAACATCTCGCCACCCCCCCCCTCCTCATTTCATACACGCTTTTAACTTCTGACGTTCCTCAAACCTTTCGCACACATAGGCATATCTAGGAATTCATATCCCTCTCCCTCTACCTCTCCCTCTCACGATAACCCCCTTTCTCTCTCTCTCTCTCTCTTCCACTCTCTCTCTCGCTCTCTCTCTCCCTCCCTCTCTCTTTCTCTGTCTGTCTATCTCTCTCTCTCTCTCTCTCTCTCTCTCTCTCTCTTCTCTCTCTCTCTCTCTATCTCTCTCTCTCTTCTCTCTCTCTCTCTCTCTCTCTCTCCTTCTCTCTCTCTCTCTCCTCTCCTCTCCCCCCCCCTGCTCTCTCTTCTTAAATCCACCATGTTCGCACATACACGAAGGTGGTTTCATGGCAACAGCCTACGATAATGAATACACCCCTCGCCTCGAGGTCACGGGATAATTGAAGTCGAAAATCGTGTTCAAATGGGGCTGTTGCACAATTTTCTTATAAGCGATCAATGTCGATTCTGGTGTAAAAACCTCCGAAAATAACGATGGCAGCACTAAAATCTTCCGAAATCCACTCCTAATCTCGATAAACGCTTTTATTTGCGCGGGCTTGATGGTGGCTGAGGGTAGTAACAATGGGAGATTCTTATCTAACAATACTGTAACTCCATCAAGAAGTGACCAATAAGAGACGACTTTCATTTGACACCGGGTGTCACTAAGTGTAGCGGTACTATTCATCGGATGTGGATCATCACTCTATGACTAATTACTCTGTGAATCATCCTTGGCAGCATAAAAAGAGAGACGACATTGAGAGGGGAATCTCTCATTGTTACTACCCTCGGCCACTATTACACCCTCGCAAATAAAGCGTTTATTGAGTTTTAGGGTTGATTTGGGAAGTTTTCAGTGCTGCCTTTGTTATTTTTCGAGGTTTTTACACCAAAATCGAATGTTAAATCGCTTTTTGCAAAAGTGTGCAACAGCCCCTTTGGGCCCTTTTACGGTTCATATTACAGGTGAACAAGTTTGACAGAGACTCAATGACCCCCGGGGAAAAAAAAAAAAAAAAAAAAAAAAAAAAAAAAAAAAAAAAAAAAATGGGAAAAACAACATCGATGACCAATACGCCGAATATCGGGCAGACGTCCACAACCCTGAGCGTCGAGGTCAAGAGCGGAAATGGTAGCGCAAATCTGGGTTTTAAAATACTCGTAATCGTATCATACAGCATCTCAAATTATTCATTTCAGGGTTGAATAACTCTCCGACATTTCCATCGGCGTGAAAATTGCCTAATTCAATTAAGCGCTCAAACCCGTTCGCGATTTCGCATTCTGGGTTGCCGGTGAGGGGTGGGGGTGGGGGGGTGACTCCCAGAGATATGTTATATCGAGCCTCCCCCCGGCTCACGAACTTTGACTGATAACTTGTTGAGGTGGGACATAGAGGGGTGAAAAGGAGAGTAGAGGGGGGGGAGTAAAATGAGCACTGCGAACTTCACTCCGAACACGTTTCAGTGACTAAAATCCCTGGCACAGCTCTGCTGATTAGCTGATCCTCCATTTTCCGTTGCCAAGTTGACTCGTGCGGATACTCGTGAATTTGAATAAGTCTTGTTTTTTACACTGTCCAGTTTCAGCACTTTATTGATCCAAAATAGAATCCAGCATATCACTAAGTTTAACTCTGTCAGTGATGAAAGATCAAATAGAAGATTGATAGCTCAAATAAAAGACGGGCACTGGTGAATTGAGTGGAGTTTTCTCTTTGAATTTCATGTTCAAGTCAATTTTGTCGAAATTCCCTCAGCGGGCCGATCATTTACTTCATCGTTAAACCGGTCCTTAAGACTAGCTGTCTACGAGTGTTACTATTGGTCGAATATTATAAAACTTAGATGTTGCTATGGCAACCATCGTTATAGTGTCCGTTTTTTAAAGGTTACTCATGAATAGCCTTTTTAAAACGAGACTATTTAAAGATGGTTACCATAGCAGCAGCCAAGTTTTACAATTTTCGACCAATAGCATCACTCGTAGACAGTTTTAACGATCGGTTTAACGATAAAGTAAATGATCGGCCCGCAGAGCTCACGTTGAACTGGTCACTATGAGCAATGGTGACCAAAAGAAAGGGTTCACATTTTCTCGACTTGGCTCAACATGAATGGATGCAACCTGAAATCATTAAAACCCAAAAACAAAAAGGAATGATAAAATAAAGACAAGAATTAAGAGAGAAAGATAGAGGACAAGAAAGAGGGAGAGGAATAAAAATGGAGAGAGAGTGGTAGAAAGATAGAGAAAAAGGAAGGCAGAGAGAGAAAGAGAGAGAGAAGAGGGAGGGAGAGAGAGAGAGAGAGAGAGAGAGAGAGAGAGAGAGAGAGAGAGAGAGAGAGAGATAAAGAAAGAATATTGCTGATCAGCTAATGCTTATGTATGGTGACGATAACAATACCGGGAAACGTGTTTTCTAACGTTTCTCCGGGTAGCTTTTTTCCTTGTATAACCACAAATGATACAACTGACTAAAGACATCATTCTCTTTTATCTTAAATGAACAAGCATTTGTCTTCATCTTTTTATTTTGGAGTAATTTTTCAAGGAGAATAACTATGCCCTCAGCAAGACGCCGTAAAAGGGTCTGTGGAACTTCGTGTGACGTCACAAGCCACAACCAGCGCGCAAGGGTTGAAAGATAAACAGTCGTAAATTTTACAACATTGCGCTGATACATAATCAACTCTGATCCCGAAATTCTCGGAGCCCATTACACTGTCGGAGGTGTGAACGCGAGGTCGTAAATGTATAACCGTGAGCTTGAAGGAGTGGAGTCAACCCGACCTCAGAAACACGCCAAGAGATGGAAACAAAATCTGCGAGTCCTAACACACGCGCCGGGAGAGAAACCCTCAAAATTTTAATGGCTCGGATGAACTTACATCACTCCTCTTCCCCTCATTTTAAAGAGCGAAAACATCTCGCCACCCCCCCCCCCCTCCTCATTTCATACACGCTTTTAACTTCTGACGTTCCTCAAACCTTTCGCACACATAGGCATATCTAGGAATTCATATCCCTCTCCCTCTACCTCTCCCTCTCACTATAACCCCCTTTCTCTCTCTCTCTCTCTCTTCCACTCTCTCTCTCGCTCTCTCTCTCCCTCCCTCTCTCTTTCTCTGTCTGTCTATCTCTCTCTCTCTCTCTCTCTCTCTCTCTCTCTCTCTCTCTCTCTCTTCTCTCTCTCTCTCTCTATCTCTCTCTCTTTCTATCTCTCTCTCTCTCCTCTCTCTCTCTCTCTCTCTCTCTCTCTCTCTCTCTCTCTCTCTCTCCTCTCCCTCCCCCTGCTCTCTCTTCTTAAATCCACCAATGTTCGCACATACACGAAGGTGGTTTCATGGCAACAGCCTACGATAATGAATACACCCCCTCGCCTCGAGGTCACGGGATAATTGAATTGAATCTTGGAGTGGCGGGCGAGTGAATGAAATTAACGGCGATAAGGAACCAGATACGAAATCCACTGTGTGAAGCCGAATAGCTCTTCTCTGCAGAACACGAAGACGTTGTCACTTAGGACTCGTTTGTCCTAGAGGTGAGTTGAATGAGACCTAGAAACTAAGCTTCTAAAGGTATTATTCCAGATTTAGTTCCGGAACTCAAATGATAGTTGGAATATTCGCCGGCTGCTGAATGATGGGCTTGGTCGTCTCCGAAATATGATCGAATCAGTAATGACATTTTGCTTATATTTCATCATGGTATTTTAGTTTTGCGTATATTTCATGGTATTTTACAATCCATCGGTGCTCAACCGGATGGAGCAAACATCTCATACTTAAGTCTTTATCTATGCAATGGTTGTACTTCTAAACTGATTTGAGTATAAATATGTTATATTTGCTTCAACCTAATTGAATCCAAATTCTCGGCAATGCTATCCACAGATTCCAAAGACCAAGACTGTAAGCTACAGCTAAAAAAAATGAGAGAGAAATGTTTTTATATTAAGCCGATAGGGGTACTGCACACTTTTATACTAAAGGCGATTTTGGAGTCGATTCAGATGTAAAAACCTTCAAAAATAACGCCCTCTATAGCTTGTCCCAGAAAAGGTTGGATTTGACACTTCTAAGTATGGTTTTCATGAAACCATTTGCTTCCATCCTCAGACAGGGCAACCTAATTGGTTAAGGAGCAGTAAAAAGCTGATGTTTTTATTTAAATCTACTGTTGTCAAGTCCAATCATTCTTGGGACAGCCTATAAAAACTTACAAAATGCATTTCTCAACTCATCAAATGTTATTAAACGCGGGCCCTAGGCCCGGCCCCCGTAACTTGTCTTGGCCGCGGCCGCAAGAGTTGTAGATACAGCCTTTGCCTTTTGCCATGTTGGTGTAAGGGTTAAGGAACCTCCCGAGATGAACAGGTCTGCTCGTAAGTCTATTCTCCATTTAAAATAACATCGAGGCTGTCCCGGAAGAGCACAGAGGAGACGTTTTGAGAAATCATTGCCATGTAAACGTTAGGAAGCCCCCGAGATGACCAGGTCTGCTCGTGCCCCCCTCTCTCCCACTGACCTTACCAAATAATAGAGGGGAATTCGGCTCAGTCATTTCATTCCGATCTGCGAGCTGATCGGGGACTTCATAGTTAAACAGATCGATAAAACTGAATACAAGTGACAGGATTGGGTGGGAGATCGATGTAGGGCGGAAGTCTTTTGAAAACCATTGTTCAGTCGCTCGTTATGTTAAGGTGTCTCCGGAGCAACCTTTACTTACCGAGCGACTGGACAATGGTTTTCAAAAAAGATCCACCCTGAATTGATCTCTCACCCAATGGTGTCACTTGTTTTCAGTTTTATCGATATGTTTAACTATGAAGTCCCCGATCAGCTCCCAGGTGCCTCAAGAAGTTTATGGTTACGACCGTGGGTTTATTTGCCTTTTAAATTTAAAGGTTAACCTATGCAAATTTATCGAATTATTGGAGGGGAGAGGTGCAACTGAAACTCCTAATTATTGATTGTTTTACATAGTTTTAAATGGAGAGAATAAGCTTTAGCCACATTGCACGAACCGCCACTGGGAAACAGTCTACCGGGTAAAAATTAAATTAAATGTTCAACCTCATTCCAACTAAATCTCTCTAACCATCTCTCTCCCTCCCTCTCTCTCTCTCTCTCTCTCTCTCTCTCTCTCTCTCTCTCTCTCTCTCTCTCTCTCTCTCTCTCTCTCTCTCTCTCTCTCTCTCTCTCTCTCAATCAAGTTCCCAGGTTAACAAGACTCAAAGTTTTTCCATCGGACGTGTAAGTGAATCTTAGTTACAAGACGAATGACACAGCTCAGAAATCGATGATTTCAATCTCCTTTTCCTTTCTTTATTTTACATTCTAAACTCTCATCTGCTCTCTATCTTGCAGTATTTACATCCGGTGCGAGGTAATCTCTCAGCAGAAAGTGGAGGGAGAGGGAAAAAAAAGAAAAGTCTGGTGGTTAGAAACGGATAAACTTCTGAAAGAATTCCTCTAGCCCCCCCCCCCCTTCCCACTCTTCCTATCTTCGTTTGTCATTGGTCGGAGAAGTTTAAGAAGGCAATCGTGCGAAGGTTATTATTGGAAAAATTTTCTGAAGTTGTCCGGCGCACAGTCAGTGGCGGCTCGTGCAATGTGGCAACATCGCAATCTCTCCATTTAAAACTATGTAAAACAATCGATCTTAAGGAGGTGCAATTGCACCACCAAAATATTGATACTTTTGCATAGGTCTAAATGGCAAAGAAGCATGGTTGCCAAATTGCACAAGCCGCCACTGCGCACAGTTAAACAAAGGGGCCGTTTTCAATGGCTCTGAAAAGAGCATTGTCCGTGGTTTAGAGACTAGCGACCATTGTTGCCGTTTGGCGTATAAATGAATCGAATTTTTCAAATCACCGATGATTCCATCGGTTGAGAAAGTATTACGCAGTTCACTTCAATGTATGACTAACATGGACGAAAATACTCTGATCTGTAATCTTTTGTCAATCGGTGGAAGCACCGTTAATTACCTCAAATATTCGCAAGTTTTTTAATGTAATTGACGACTCCATTAATTGATAAAAGAATCCAGATGCGAGCATATTCGTCCTTTACAGTCATACACTGAACTGAACCGTGTAATCTTTTCTCAACCGGTGGAATCGTCGGTGAATTGGAAAATGCAAAGAAGTATACGCAAAACGGCAAATCTGCTAGAGACAGATCATTTGATCAGGATATGCATTATAAGAGCGGACCCAGCTTTTTGGCAACCATGGATTCATCCCGTTTAAAGGTATGAGAAAAAATCGATTCTTGAGAGGGCCAGGGCCTTTACGAATCGATTATTTCTCATGCATTCAAATGGAAATGATACGCAGTTGCCAGATTGCTGGATCCGCCTTTGATGCATATGATGCTATAAGTAACGCGCTTTACGAAAGTAGTGTTGCTGGTTTAATATATAAGATCGGCGATATAAGAAGAGCCAGTTGGAGGTCGTTCCAATAGATTTTGCCGCTTGAAGCTTTATCTAAACAACCAATGGGTGCTCTAGAGAATGGAGGGAGGTAGACTTCTACCTGACACAGTATTTGTCGGACCACGGTTTCAAGGTCTATCTGAAAATATTTAAAGTAGGTTAACTCAGACGACTGTGACTATTGTCCAGGAGAGGCAGATGATGATGCAAAACACGCCTACTTTGGTTAACCCTAGAAGAGGCGCGCTCTGTTTGGTAACACGAAGAGGTGCGCGGGCTACAGGTGTAGCCCAGTTACTAAAATTGTTGTAACTTTTGCTTGAATAGCTCAAATTGCTTATTTTCTTCACAAATGCAATCGCAGTTGTCTCATAATCAATATGTCTGAGCTTATACTCCAGGTTTTCCATCCGATCATAATGTATTTTGTGAAAAACTCCAACAAGTCAATTCACTATTTTCTCATTTTTCTCTCTTTTAAATACACACGCAAATATTCTTGAACTCAGCCGATAGAACAAAAAAGTCCGTTTAGCGAGTCTGCCAATAAAAGTGCACAAGTAGCCGAAGAAGGTTCTTTCAGAAAATGTCTCCTGAAGCTGAGGAAACTCTTGCCGGCGAAATTTGTTGAAAAATAACAGGCCAAAGTGACAAAATACAAGATGGTAACGCCAAGAGGCCGCGTGGGCTACAGGTGTAGCCCGCGTGACTTTGAGGCCGCACAGATACCGTTAAAGTCAAGAAATCAGCCTAAAAATTGGCAAAATATGTGTCTTATAGCTTAACTTGAAGATACCATGAGCCTCAAAAGAATTTCTGAGCCGTGCAAAAAGTTACAAGACTGGTAACGCCAAGTAGGACTGGGCTACAGTGTAGCCCAGCGCTCTTTGGTAAGGCCGCACAAATACCGTTAAATCAGAAATCGTCCTCACCCCCGAGAACATCGCATATATTTTTATTTAAAGCAAATTAAGTGTCCTTCATATGTCATTAGGGCCCCATGGACGAAGATGGAAGAGAGAGGAAGAAGGACAAATGAAAGAGGGAATGTATCGCATTGATGTCCTTCATAAGTCATTAGGGTCCCATGGACGAAGATGGAAGAGAGAGGAAGAAGGACAAATGAAAGAGGGAATGTCGCTTGATGTCCTTCATATGTCATTAGGGCCCCATGGACGAAGATGGAAGAGAGAGGAAGAAGGACAAATGAAAGAGGGAATGTATCGCATTGATGTCCTTCATATGTCATTAGGGCCCCATGGACGAAGATGGAAGAGAGAGGAAGAAGGACAAATGAAAGAGGGAATGTATCGCATTGATGTCCTTCATATGTCATTAGGGCCCCATGGACGAAGATGGAAGAGAGAGGAAGAAGGACAAATGAAAGAGGGTTTATGAGGGAATGTATCGCATTGATGTCCTTCATATGTCATTAGGGCCCCATGGACGAAGATGGAAGAGAGAGGAAGAAGGACAAATGAAAGAGGGAATGTATCGCATTGATGTCCTTCCGAGGTGACAAGAACCGAGTCCATCAAATCGTGTTGACAGGGTCGGGATTCGATCCACGGACCCCTGGGTTTGCAGTCAGTTGCGCTTTCCACCTGACCACGGAGATTTACTATCGTACACGTAATGCCAGAGGAAAAGTAAGCTTTATTTATTTATTTTTTATTTAATTTTGTTCAGAAGAGCCATTAGCTTGAAATACACGTCAGGAAAAAAGCTAAACAGATACAAAATAATAATGATGGTTCTTGAATAATAAATACAATACATATAAAGTTCCTTTTAAAATTAAGTTTTAAGTGTTAGCCCACAGCTCCTCCACACTGTAAAGGACTTTGTTAATAAAAAATAGTCTTAACTGTCCAAAAAAATGATCAAACTCCCTATTTTTAAATAAAAATTTTAGCTCCTTAGGAATTGAATCAAAAATTTGAACTGCTGGGACTGGAACGGAAGCTCTTGAGGCTTCCAATCTAAATTTGGGTGTGTCAAGGTTGACATGCCTACTTTTATAATGATGAGAGCGGCATAAAAGGGATGGATAAATAAGCTGATTATAGATTGCGAATTCTAAAATCTCAAAACAATACAATGAAGGTAGGGTTAATAGTTTATGCTCGAAACATCTAATAAGGAACAGCATCTAGTAAGCTTGCATCTAATAAGGAACTACATGCGTCAAGTGGCCAACCAGAGAGAGAAAGCTGAGAGCACCCTATTCTAAAGAAATGTGCCTCACCGCTTTCGGACAGAAAACCTGAGGTTTTTTTTAGTATGAGTATGTCCTCCATAATTTGCTGCGAAATCAGAGTCTCTGAGAAAAGGGAAAGAGAACGTAGCCCGATGTGAATGCATTCAACACTACACGGCGTCCGTAATTTGCCCCCCCCCCCCCCCTCGTAACGGCGAGTTTAGATATTAAAAGAAAAAAGCTCAAAATGAAGAGTAGGCTGGTTCCAGTATCAAAACAAACAAACAAATCTAGCACCTCTATATTCTAGATAAAGTCGATTTCAAAAGCGTGTCTGTGCAAGCACGCAAAAAAAAGAGTAACCAATTACTTCCATCAGTTCATTTGAGGGAAAATTTGCGTGGAAATCGGTATTTTCCAACTTCCAAGGGGTGAAGGGGAGGGACTGCTCCATTTTCACCCCTTTGCCGGCATCAGTGTTGGCTTGGAGCCGTTTTCAGTTCGATAAGTAAGAGCACAGATTTGTGAACAGGCTGGAAGATTCACGTTTCGTAGTTTTTCCGAACACTTAATTCTAAATACACATACACAAAACCAGAAACTGTATTTTGTTTTTTTTTAAACCCAAGTATGGCTTAAAAACTTTGTACTAACTTTGGTTTTGAGGGCTTAAAACAAAAATTCAAAAACAATAAAATAGGTATACATATCAGTACAAATTTATACAGAAAATGAGATGAAAGGACTTTCGGGTCAAATGACCCCAAGAGAGTGTTTGTGTAAGATCTTTATTCACAAATACCAAGTATGAGTCAACCAGATTCAGGCCTTGTGCGATTGAATTGTGGATAGGTAACTATTGCTGCCTCTAGGGCATGGTTTTGCATACATCACGTTTTGAAGGCTCTAAAGAAACAGAGGCTGGACGAGCATCAGGTATCCTTTTTTTTCTCAAAATTAATTTTACACAGCAATTGAGCCGGTTTCCGAGAGAAGTGCACTTTTAGTAATGACACATTTTCTCCTCCATGAATGGATCCTATTTTGACCACACAATGATAAGTTGTAGTAAAGAGCAGACTCACCATTTTAAGAGCCCTCTCTCAGAGGGTCTTATGATGGATTTTTCTATGTAGGAAAAAAGTAATTGACTCAAAAACGTCTAGGTCAATATACTTTCTTGCAAAAATCAAGAAATGTAGCTTGGACTGAATTACTATCTCACCAAATTCCACGAAATTTGCTTCATTCAAGTTTCAAAATTAATAATTAAACTCATGTTTTGGGTACATTGTAAACCCTTCCCCCCGGCCCCCATAGTCTTGATTTTTGCAAACAAAATGTTCAGAAAATGTCAAGTTTCGATTCATTTTCGATTCTGGTCAAATAAATAGTCCAGAAATTGCATCAAAATGTATTTGGACGGCGTTATTAACAAGGTTTATTAAAAAAAAACAAGGGATGGTGAGAGGAGGGAGGGGCAAAAAATTGGATCCCTGTTTATTACTATGAAATGATGAAAAATGCATATGCTCTTTGCTCTGTCCAGATTTGTGTCTCCTAGGATTTGACAAAAACAAACTTCATTCTTTTTTATTGTTACAGAGTAATTTTATATTTATGGCGTAAGCCCTGAAAAGCTGTGGAAACAGCGTGGAACTTTTTGGAAACGAAAAACAGACCTATTTGGAAAAAAGAAAATTAAAAATAAACTCTGCGAGCTTGTTTGATGTAAACCAGGTAGGTTTCTCGTAAACAAATTTTCAAAACAATCAGAAATGGAAAAAAAGAACATACAATTTTCGGACATATAGTCCAAAAAACTATTCCTTGCATTCTCTCTATTATACCATAAATATCATTCGGAAACTAAAATGTTGAAGTGCTTGCAAGAGTAATTATGCAAAAGAAGTCTTTGGCCTCAGGCCTGTTAACAATCCTTGCTTCTGATTATCGGGCAGAAAATAGAATTCGTTTCAGAAGTATAGGCGCAGCTTACCAATAATCTTTGGCGAATGTTCAATTTTCATTCCTTCAAATAAAATAAAAAACTTACCTGCAACTTTGACCTTTAAATTCTAAAGCGTTCATCAATGAAGATACAATGCTAAAATTCATTCTCATTTTGTAATTATAGAAAGAACGTTGTCAACTTTCAAAGAATGTCGGTCAAAATGCACCTCCACTCCTGAAACGGCCTTTGGTAATTAATTGAGGATTAACAGACATTTTCTCGGTTAATAAACACAACTTGGATTTTTGGTTTTTATAATTGTCAATGTGTTCTCCACACAAATATTCAATAGTGGCTTGCACTGAAGTCGATTTAAACGATAGAAATAATGAATTGACCCATTTATAACTAGATGTTAAAAAAGAAACGAAAAACATGAAACAAAAAACAAAAAACAGAGACATTCAAACCGCAAACAACTGCCGCACGAGGAACTAAATGAAGGGCCATTGATACGGCTGAAAATACGCACTGGGGTCATAAACAAATGCTTTGATGACTAAATTAAACGAATGCAAGTCCCGTTAATGAAATCTAACTAGCTTTAAAACGACTCGGCGGATGTGAAAGTTCGGATTTGGGACGGAGGAGCGAATTATGTTTGAAGTGGGCGAACCGTATTTACAACCGGTCGCGGAGGACCAAAAGCGGAGAGGGGGTCGCCGGGTGGCCGTTTGCGCCCGTCCTGGTACAAAAGCTGCACAAAGGATTTTTGACTAGCCTCTAAAACCCCCTCGCCCTCCCACTCGTGGCCCCCCCCCCCCCCCCCGCACACTCTCCGGCCATTCTGTCGGCGACGTACGATTCGGAATGTATTTTGTTTACATGCGGCGGTTACAAAACAGGCTCATTGTCATCGTTAGCGACCGAGAGCCCTAATTTGGACCGCTAACTTGCTTATGATTACGCGGGATGACTGGACGAATGGGCGAGTGCAAAAGCAATAATGCAATGGCTTGCTGGACGAGAACCCTCAACCCCCCCCCCTCCTCCCTCCAACCGATAGTATTGCCTCGATCGGCTGTAATAACATTCGTTTCACCCAAGGTATAAGGAGAACAGGTATGGACAACACTCTGAGCTTGGCTCTGATTGGTTGTGAAAAAAGCGACTACGCCGCCATTTTTTGACCGCGCGATTCAAATTTAGATTTCACTTCTTGAAAAAGAAAATGAACAACTTAATTGACGATGTTAACCCATTCTATAGTCACAAAATTAACATTTAAAGATAAAAATTACATTTCATTGTTCAAATTGCTTCAGATAAACTTCCCCTTCAAACCTAACCACAAACAACAATGCAAGATACACGGTGTAAATAGGAGACAAGATGGCGGCGAAGTCGCTTTTTCCCACAGGGCTGCCGTTTTGCGTATAATCAATGCTATTTTTCTATTCACCGATGATTCCACCGGTTGAGAAAAGATTACACAGTTCAGTTCAGTGCATGACTGTCATGCACGAAAATACTCTGATCTGTAATCTTTCCTTAATCGGTGGAGACTCCGTCGATTAATTAAAATATCCGCAAGTTTTTTAACGTCATCGACGACTCCACCGGTTGAGAAAATATTACAGATGCGAGTGTTTTAGTTTATTACAGTCATGCACTGAACTAAACTGTGTAATCTTTTCTCAACCGGTGAATTCATCGATGAATTGAAAAATAGCATTGATTATACGCAAAACGGCAGCCCTGTTTTCCCAAGCGCTTTTTAACGCCCCCTGAGTCGAGTGTTGTCCATACCTGTTCTCCATATACCTTGCATTCACCCATCTCCCTTGATGCCGAAATTAATAAGATATTAAAAATCGTCTGAACTCTCATTACAGAGGCAAGAACGTCTACAGGAAATTGTCAAAGCGGACTGTAGGATTTAATTTATAGCGGTCTCCTCTATATTCATCGATCCTCAACAGGCTGATTCTCCCTATTTGGAAGAGACGAGACGAGATAGGAAGAAACGAAGAATCCCATTGGTTTAAATGGCGTCACGTGACGGATTTGAAGTCATTGAGGAGCGAGAAGGGGGATCTCCGAGTCATTCATTTCAAAATCATGACTCGGAGATCCCCTTCCTCGCTCCTCAATGACTTCAAATCCGTCACGTGACACCATTTAAACCAATGGGATTCTTCGTTTCTTCTTATCTCGTCTCGTCTCGTCCAAATAGGGAGAATCAGCCTGCAGGGGGCTTTACTAAGCCCCGAGAAATCGATACGTTCCCTAGGATTCAATTAACCCGTGAGAGCCCAAGTTACTTCCCTATGTATGGCACCAGTGGAGGATCTCTGAAGAGACCACAAACGGTTTTTCACCGTATAGATGCATGCTGAGTTATTATTGCTGTCGTTGTTGTTGATGTTGGTGTTGTTTTTTGTTTTCTGTTTTTTTTTTTTTTTTTTTTTTATCTTAAAAAATTTAAAGCAAAATTCAAATAAGTGGTCAAATGAGCGGTTCTTGGGTGTTTCATCCAATCGCAACTCTCAAAGAAGCGACAACTGATTCATCATCGAGAAAACTGCAAGTAGATGGGACTCCCTCATTGTGACCTACTCATTCAACCACAATCTTTGAATTTTGTCGAAAGCCCATTTTTTGAGTTTTTGATTAGATTTTTGAGACTTTTCCATGCTTCAAATGTGATTTTTACGTGATTCTCAATGCGAGTAGACCCTCTCTATATACCTGAATCAAAAATTTTCAACAGATCCAATCAACTTCTTGGAAGAAAAATAATGCATTAAAACTACCTTACTTGTGATTCATAAATAATGGCCTCAAATCAACGTTGGTAAACTCTACTCTAGAAATCTCATTGACGTCATCTAACGATCGAATAAATTATACCAAAATAAAATGCCAAAAAAAAATAAAAAATATAAAATAAAATAAATAAAAAAAAAAAAATAAAATAAAATAAAATAAAATAAAATAAAATAAAATAAAATAAAATAAAATAAAATAAATAATAATAATAATTATAATAAAAAAACTTTGTATAAAATTTATAGTTTTTATAGTACTTATAATTTTAGTTTTTTTTTCTATAAAATAAACTATGCCAATTATATATTTTTTTATATCAATTATACCGTGGAGTGGTGTGAAATTTGGCAACGTTGTACTGTGTCCATTTAAACCATTGTAAAGGTTGAATGCGAAGGTGTTCACTGAACACCCAGAATACCCTATAGTTTGATCTTTTTCATTGGTTTAAAGGGACAAACTTCTACTTTGCCAAATTGCATGTTACGTACGCCACTGCATTATACCTATTAATTATCCTTCGGGAAGCTTAGCCAGACGTCTAGTGGAGTTTACTGTACACCCGAGGTCAGCAATCAACCACAAGGCAGTGGCGTAGCGTGCAATTTCGCAACGTTGTAATGTGTCCCATTTAAATCCATTAAAAAGATCGAACTACTGGGTGTTCGGTGAACACTTTCGTATTCGACCTTTTGCATGGGTTTAAATGGACTAATACAATGTTGCCAAATTGCACGCTGCGCCACTGCCACAAGGATAGAAATTGTCATCATTCTTTTCCGTAATAAGAACACCGGAGTCCTAAAACCACTAAATTTATATTTTTACTCGCATAGGTATTACTCACTGAAAAATAAGGGTAAATATCGATGTTTTTGGGGGAGAGGGGTCACCGTCTTTTGATCAATGCTTACACGTATCGGACCCCAGCTATAAGAAACCAAAAGCATTGGTAAGTGACTCAAGAACGGCAACGTTGAATGTGTAATACGCTGCACTGCAACTCGGTTCTTATACGATTGTTTGAAAAACCCACTTTACATGCAAACCACCGAGAAACTCTCTGTAATTAAGCATCGTGTTTTCTACAAGTTGAACAATAATGAAATTTCATCAGGGTTGAAAAAAAAGAACACAGTCGCAGTGAGGGGGAGGGGTGAAAAAAAATACTATTTATAGAAAGTGCCACTGGTGGCATTTTTTTTTTTTTTTCCTCACACCAAAACCCACGACATCGCTTTTATTAGTATTTTCTCACATTAAACCATCCGCGGTGAAACGCCTTCGCCGCCATGCCATCCCGCTCTACTAAATTATTTAAATGTAAATCTACTCATTTTCGTTTACAGCTTCTCCCCTCCCTCCACCTTTCCTTGAGTCCTCTTATTTTTCTTTAATTACATTTATCAGCATTCCGTTGTGGAAGTCATAGAAAAAAGAGAAAAAAACTCAAGCTCTTCGAAGAATTATTCTTTAGGAATACGGCAGGAAAAAGGTACAGCCAAAGACAAAAAGAGTGTCAGAGAACTTCCTTGGATTTTGGTTCGGCAGACCACCTGCATTGCTTAAATCCATTGGAATAAACATTGCGAATGGCATACCTCCAGGAATTGCCCGACATCCAGTTTGTTCCTGACTGAACCACCCCCGTCACTATACTTACAGATTATATAGGTCTCTCTACCTGCAAATTAAAATGTACTCTTATAAAAGAACTTTTAAAAAAGTAGGTGGAGCTATGTTCAAAATCGTGTTTTTCGGCATTTGACTTCTTTCGCAACAAGTAGGAATGGATCCTAATTTTGTAGGATTTGTTAGGCTTGATGGTCATCCTAAAATACAACGAAGATATTTCTGAAGATCTAATTTCAATGTTTTGGTATTTATTTTAGGCTATCCGTGTCAGTGTTGACATTTTATTTTTGAACTTTTATCTTTTGTTCACTTTTATTAAGACTCGTTTATTAAATTCAAGGGCCGTACTCATCATTCTTCGAGGTTCATTGGCTTTAGGCATGCACCAATAAATAATTTAAAAACCAAAGTAAATTAATAAACTTCCAAAATTTAGCCTAATAAAGTGCTTTGTCATTTGACAACTATCCAGGATAGACAATTTTATTTCTGTCATGTGTCAGTTTCTTTATCGTGCGAAACCTTCCAAAAGAAATAATTATATCGATTTCTGTGTCTAGATATATATTCCAAAATACTTTCACCTTCCTTTCAAACCAATTTCAAATGGATCTGTCACAACTTAAAAAAAAAAAAAAAAAAAAAAAAAAAAAAAAAAAAAAATGAGGCAAACTGAGCCAGAGTGAAAATGTTCATAAGAGATATCCATTATCCATCATGGCTGCCTCCATCCGTGCTAGCTCGATATTACCAGCAGAATTTAATATCTTAGCGGCTGTTTGCAGCGATGTCTTCAAATTCTGATTCTACAGCAGAAGGTGGCAGAAAATACCGGAAAAAACACTTTGGTAGTATTGACAAAACCTTTGCTAGAAAAATGACCCAGCAGGAGACTTTAGTAATTAAGCCAACCTAATCTTTCGTTCACCCAGCAAAATCTCTTTACACGGAAAAAAAAAAAACTACGGTGAAAATAACCATACGGATACCTGATTTTGGCACCCGCTAGATGTTATGGTAATGTTAACCAGAAGTATACTATGTTTTGACTAGGTACTAGGTGATGTTACCTGATTGCATGTCGAATTTACTCAAAGTATTGGCAAATGTACCATACTTCTGGTCAAGTTTACCATAACATCTAGCAGGTGCCAAAATCAGGTATCCGTATGGTTATTTTCACTAATCTTTTTTTTCCGTGTAGTTAGGCATACGAGACCTTTGGTTAGCTCTATACTAATGTATTTTGCTGCGGTAAAGTCTTTTACCAAAGGTTTCGTCAGCGCTACAGTAGTGTTTTTAAGCGTGCCGTATATATACGGTACGCTTTTTGTTTTCATTTTCATATCTAATATATAGGTTGCATGCTTTGCTTATGGCAAAACCTTGGCGGGAAAGGTTTGAAAAATTAAAAACGTGTTTTCTTAAAACTGGTTTCATTAATCTTTAATTTATTGCTAAAATCCAGGAGGTCTCGGCGTCTATTTTCTTAAAATTGTAAAAGTTTTGGTATTCCTGTTAATTTCAATAAGTTATTAAGCGTCAAAGTCGAATTCCTTTGAACGAGATTTCCATACAGGTCCAGCAACCTAAGTCATTTGTGCCAACCTATGAGTCAAAATTCCAAGGCAGGAGGGGGGTGGAAACATCTCCCGCAGGAACCCTCTTTGCCCCTCGCCTTTGGGCTCCATCGGTCACAAGATTTCTTCACGGTGCATTAAGCGGTCGAGCCCGACCGCTATAAATGTGTCAAAATCTATTTGACGAGGGTTTTGAAAAGAAGTGACGGCGAGGTATTGATGAAGAGGGGGGGGGGTATAGAAAAGAGAGGGACTCATTCATATCTTTAAGTAGACCTGTTTAGTGATGACGTCACGATCAGAATTGGTTCCAAACAAATGCTCTATCTCTCACTCTCGTTGATTTACCTATAAGAAATCAGATCCAAATTTTCGAACGCAAATTCATGCTAGTTAAAGAACAGTTTTCTCAAATTTTATTGCACCATTAGATTCCACGTATTTTAAAGTATCTTTTCACTCTAGCATAATTCCTAACAGATCACAAGCGAATTTACAATCACAGTTACAGCGAAAAATGTTCTACATTTTGTCCTCGTCTTACTCAAGGTCTCTTATGGGAGTATCACCGCCATGACACTCAATCATTCCAACTTCTCTTCGTATCGAAGCTATTGTTCGAGGCATCACACATGTCGTGATGGTGCTGATGAGCCTATATCCTAGAATTTTGTGCTCATAAGAAACTGTGAGTGTGACAAGGACAAAACATAGGACTTTCTTCGATATAACTGTGATTGTGCATTGATGCGCGATGTTTCAAAAAGTTTGTGGTAGCGGGCTCATATTTTATCACTGAGAAAAAAGTGGCTGTTAAAACTGTAAGAATAGAACCATAGATGATTTCGCCTTATTTCAATCATGAGACCTATCGTTGCTATAGTCAGCGCGCTTGAATCTACACGAATTCCGATTGTCTCTATGGAATTTCGATTATTCCTATGGGAAAAAAAGCGCGGGAATATACAGGGTGTCTCAGACCACCTGGCAAGCTTTTATTGTGGCCAAACTAAGGCAAATATGAAAATTCGGTAAAACACGTGTAACGTATATCGACCCCAAAGAATTCGGGGAAAATATTTTCAGTCCCCCAAAACCACCCCTTGGGGATTATTTAGGGGGGTGGGTACCCGTATCTCGAAAAAAATCAAATGGAAAGGGTATGTTTTGACACTGGAACCTAATCCGGCATAAAAAAACAAAACTTTATTACACCTGAGTTTTTTTTCTAAAAACCACCCTTTTTTGAGTTAGGGGTGGTTTTCCAAAAATTTAGGGGTAATCTTTGATTGACCGCTGTGACCCTCCAAATCATTGGATTTGAGAAAACTAAGAAGTTTCTGAAAGGGCAGACCAAGGGCTTTCTTTTGATGTATCACATGCCTATTTTTTGAGAAAAGGGGTACAAGGCCCCCTCACCCCAAAATTTTGGGGCTTCGGGGGGCCCTACGTAAAAATTGTCAAATGTAAGGTATGCCTTGTGATACATCATTTGAAAGGTCTTTTAGAGACGGAAAAAATGATGCCACCAAAATTCGAAAAAACTACCCCGTTTCAAAATGGCGGCCGTTTTAAGATTTGGGGGCTCAAGGGGGGGACCTTCAGAAAAATGACCCAAAATTGAGCGATACACAGCTAAAAAGGTCCTAAAGAGAGAAAAATAATGGTTCAAACCGCAAGTCAAACCGACTTTTCAATCCAAAGTTACGGCCGATTGAAATTTAGGGGTGCCTTTTTGGGAAACCCAACTACCCCTAAATTTCAATCGGCCGTAACTTTGGATTGAAAAGTCGGTTTGACTCGCGGTTTGAACCATTATTTTTTTCTCTTCAAGACCCTTTTAGCCATGCATCGTTCAATTTTGGGTCATTTTTCTGAAGGTCCCCCCTTGAGCCCCCAAATCTTAAAACGGCCGCCATTTTGAAACGGGGTAGTTTTTTCGAATTTTGGTGGCATCATTTTTTCCGTCTCTAAAAGACCTTTCAAATGATGTATCACAAGGCATACCTTTACATTTGACAATTTTTACGTAGGGCCCCCCGAAGCCCCAAAATTTTGGGGTGAGGGGGCCTTGTACCCCTTTTCTCAAAAAATAGGCATGTGATACATCAAAAGAAAGCCCTTGGTCTGCCTTTTCAGAAACTTTTTAGTTTTCTCAAATCCAATGATTTGGAGGGTCACAGCGGTCAATCAAAGATTACCCCTAAATTTTTGGAAAACCACCCCTAACTCAAAAAAGGGTGGTTTTTAGAAAAAAAACTCAGGTGTAAAAAAGTTTTATTTTTTTATGCCAAATTAGGTTCCAGTGTCAAAACATACCCTTTCCATTTGATTTTTTCGAGATACGGGTACCCACCCCCCTAAATAACCCCCAAGGGGTGGTTTTGGGGGGCTGAAAATATTTTCCCCGATTTCTTTGGGGTCGATATACGTGACACGTGTTTTACCGAATTTTCATATTTGCCTTAGTTTGGCCACAATAAAAGCTTGCCAGGTGGTCTGAGACACCCTGTATATCCTATCGGAAAATTCATTGAAACAATCGGAAATTTTTATAAGGGACGTGGAACGCAATGGTGTGATAAACATAACTGGTGCAAAGAACATGTTGTTTACTAGCACTTGTATTTGAAAATTTGGATCGTGTTTCATATGGGAAAACCCACGAGAGCGCGAGTGAGGCGGAGCCTTTTTTTTGGAACCAATTTTTTTCATGACGTCACACTAAACTGGTCTCGGTCATTAGAAACATTTGAAATTCTAGGGGATCGGCAAATTGAAAACCCCTTCATGAGCGTCTATGCAATCAAGCGATTTTTGAGGAAATTTTGGGCGTTTTGTTGAAAAAAAGGTTTTTAAAATCCAGAACAAAGGGAGGGGGGTAAAATTCGCATTAATAGCTCTAAAAAGTCAGAGGGGCTGTCACGTGTCTTCCACCCCTGGACAGCCTCCTCGCTGCGGCTATGGAATTGACTCTGGAATAACTTATTTACCGATCCTAAAAAAATTCTCGCGTGTACAGTATTTTTTACTGAAAGCTTCTTCAAATTTTGGAAATTATAGGTCCATATGGAACTTTGCTTTTCCAACACGAAAAATGATATCGACCGACGGCAACAAAAAAAAAAAATAATATTACAATGCGTTATAATGAATAATGGCTTAGTTTTAACTGTAAACTTTCGATTTTTTTCAACAAAATAAATGGGGGAGGGGGAATTAAAATCATCAAACGTCTTAAACCTCCACACCTACTAATCTATACCCCTAGAATGCTTGACGTGTAAAGGGCACCTGAAATGGTTAGTTCTGTATATTAAAGGATTATTTTTTCATGAATTCGCAAGTGTTCCATTTATGTATATTACATATCTACATCGTGAAAATCGCAATAAGTGCTGACAGCACCTAAAACGGAAAAAAGAAGAAAAAAAAACTGTTTATTATTTAGAATCACGGCTTTTCCGAAAATGACACTCTTTGACTTCAAAAGAACGCAACCTCATTTTTGATCCCTGAACAAGCCGTTTAAAAGGTGGAGGGATTTAGAAATATCTATTGTCTATACTTTATGTGGGTAAAAAAGATCGAGCCTTATCAAATAATTTTCTCTTTTCAGCTTTCAATGGGTTTGTTGCAAACTTTTGCTACAGCGCTATAGATTTTTGATTTTTATGTGAAATCGCCTGAAAATTACATTGGCGGCATCAAATAGTCATAAAATCCATTAATAAACCCACAAAACGAATTATAAAGAAAGCCAAAATGGCAGTCGTAAAGCCGAATAATCTGTGCACGCGCATACGACGAACATCAAAGACAGGCGATCCATTTTCCCCTTTTTCGTTGAAAGGGGGGGGGGGAGAAAATATCTCTACAATCAAACTGTGATTTTAAAAATTTGCATGGTTAAGATGATGTGTTCTGTGAAGGGTGGCGGCGAGCAAAATATCAAGAATATAGGGTGTTGCAAAACTTAAGTGCCAAACTTATGTAGTGTATTTTTGGGGTCAACATATACCTTTATAAGGCTTTATTTTCCTACATGAATATGTGCTGCAAATGTTTCTCTTCTGAGCTAGAGCCCTCCAAAGTTTTGAAAACAAAAAACAAAAAACAAAAAACAAACACAATAAAACATTGCCTTTGACTCATCTCCTTTTAGATACATCTGATCTTTTATTTTTTTCATCATTTCTCACCAAAGAAGCTCAATTGGACAGCACTTGTCACAAAAGAACTGAATGACATTTATGATAAAATTGAGTTATTGATTGATAGACCTAGCAATACTGAATCCCGAAGCAACAAGTGCTTCTTCTAATGACAACTATTTCCCGTCAAAATTCCAGGTAAAAGTGAGCTGGTGAGCCTCATTGAAGTCATTGTCCATATGATGAAATTAAATGAGAACTCGGTTCCTTTTTCTTAAACCTTAATCCGAGTCACGTAAGGAACCAACTCCGACTTGGTTCCTTTTATAGAATTGGGAACGGACTTAAGTCCGGATTAACGGATTTTATAATATCAATAGTGTAAACCAACTCTGCCGTTTGGTTTCTCTTAGAGATTCGGTTTTCGTGATTGTGCCAAACAAAAAGAAGAAAGGAACCAAGTCACTTTAAACGCTAAAAATTAAGTAGGTACCTTTCCTGCATAGAAAATTCCACTTTTCCGGTGTTGAAATGCAAAAACATAACACGGTAGTTGAATGAAATCAAAACGTAAGTAATTTCGAGTTTTTTGTTTAAATGCTAGCTCTTCAACTTTGGACTCAATTTTCTCGAGATCAGCTCCATGTCACGTGGTTCCTCTTTGATGAATTATCATTGCTAGCAAAAGCATTAAAGCTGTTCAGACTTTAGTGGCACGCTTTTCCAACACCTGCGTGTTGGAATTTTCCCTGCTTGTTTTTTTTTTTTTTTTTTTCTGTGCAGACCCAAAAAACGGGATTGCCGAGTCCCGAAAAATTTCATCCAAATCTGACCTATTCCTTTCCAGCTCCATTTCCCGGATCCCAATTTCTGAGAAGGGCGGCGCCTATCACCGACTTATCAAAATATGAGCGTCGTCTTGTCGCGTCGGTCGTGGACATATCGAGTCACCGTTGCCAAATTTACACCTCATAATTGGATCAATGCAGCGTACAAGGCTATTTAAACCTGAGATTTGGTAACACTGTTGTGCATTGTATTCCGATTGAATTACGGAAATTTTGCGTGTTCAAATCCAGGTCCTACGACCCGGTCGTCACAAATCGTCCCATTCCGTCCGTCTCGTAGCGCCGATGCGATGTTGTTGCGATGTTAACAGTCAAACCACAAGCACAGGCGTCCTACGCGCGGTAAATGTATGGCGGGGGGGAGGGGTACATTGGGAGTGAGGATGACCACACGAAAAACAAATACACCAGAGGGGGTTGCGTTTTCGTGGGGTGAAGGGAACAAGTGGCACACATCGCATCGCCCGGACGCACAGTAGATCGCAAAACGTATACTCATGCGGACCAAAGAGCGATACATGTGTGCGCCTTCAATTCGTCACATATGCAATTCCAACTCCCCTGAGTACGAACAGTTAACTACCTTCCATTTTTAAAAGGAAGAGTGACGTTCTTTTGAACCCAGAAATTACTATCCCTAAGAGATATGGCATAACGATTCAAAAATGTTATTCGACTCTTACGAAGTATGCAATGTGGCGTACGCTGGTGACCGTAAACATTGTTACTACTGTTGTTGTTTGAATGAGATTTGACAGCAACGCCACTAACTAAATTAATAAGATTAATAAAGTGTTTGGGAAGTTTAATAAGCTCTGAGTATATTTTGTACGTAAATCTGAAAATCTAAGTCACTTTAATCATCCCATCGACCATTAAATGTCAAACATTTAGATGCTGCAGAGAATCTAACCTCATTTCCAACAACATGAATAACAAGAATGTTTACGGTCACCGACGTACTGCACGTTGTATCACGGCCATTCTGCAGGCGTTTTTTACGGAGCCCGGCCAACGGATTTTTAACACGGCGGAGATACGAAGTGCCATATCTCTTAGGCTTAGTAATCTCTGTTTAAACCAACCGGTAGGCTGATTGATTCTCCCTGTCTATCTCGTACGAGACGACACCAGATAGACGAGATTGTTAAAGTATCAATCATATGTTTGTAGATGTATTGAAAAGTTTTATTGTTGTCATGGTTGCCAGATCATAATTACAGTTTAATCTGCTTAAATATTTAACAGGTTATGGGCCACTGCCGCGATTTTTCGGATAAAAATTTAAATGTTTAAGCATTTTCTAATCGAAAATGTTTTTTTTAAGAGTGTGAAACAAGTATGATACTTGATACGATTGAATTGATACGGGATATGGATGTATGATACGTCCAAAACAATTCGTGATACGAGGTTTGTTTAGTGCGGTGAAAATTTAACCTCAACTCAATTCTGATAATCAGAAGGTATGGAAAGTGAAAGAGGAAGATTTCCCATCTTTAAGGGAGAAAATTATAGTGATTGGAAGTTTCGCGTTAAAGTGTTGCTGGATGAAAAAGATCTTTTACGTTGCATTGAGAAGCCGTTGGAAGAACTATTGGCCACCGTCAACAGTACAGAAAATTTGGTTCGTCCCGTAATTAAAAGAGAAGAAAAAAAATGTAAGTCCACCCTTATACAGTGTATTGGTGATGAGTGCTTGGAATACATAAAAGATAAAGCAACATCCTTTGAAATTTTTAAAACCTTAGAAGACGTTTTTGAACGGAAAGGCATAAAAACTCAACTTTATTGTCGAAAACAGCTGCTAAGTTTCAAACTTGACGAAAATGACAAATTAGAAAATCACTTTCTCCAGTTCGATAAACTAATAAGGAACCTCAGAGAGGCTGGTGCTCATATGTCTGAAAATGACATTGTTTGCCACTTATTACTAACGCTACCACCTAGTTATGATGTCATCAGCACTGCCTTAGACACGCTGGATGACAGCAAACTAACTGTCAATTTCGTAAAAAGTAAGCTATTAGATCACGAACTGAAAAACTGTCAGACCAGTGACTTAAATGATACAGCTTTTTCAGGTACCAAGTACAAAGTAAGTGTCACTTGTAATTACTGTGGTCGTAAGGGCCACTACTGGAGAGACTGTGAAAAAAGAAAGAAAAATTTCAAGAAAAATTCGAAATTTGAAAATTCGAGAGTTGAAAAAGTAAATATTTGCGATGGAGAAAGTGACACTAGTGAAGTTGAGGAGGAAAATGAAGAGGAAGACGAGTTTGTCTTTCTATCTAGTAGTGACGAGCCGACTTCAACAGTCACGTGGTTTCTCGACTCTGGTGCCACTGAACACATGACAAATGATAGGAGTATTTTCAAAACATTCAATAAATTGGAGAAACCCGTCAAAATTGCTATCGCTGAAAAGGGACAGACTTTAATCGCTAGATTCTCTGGCGATGTTGCCGCATTTACAAGCACTGGTCAACGCGTCATTTTTCAAAAAATCCTTTATGTACCTGAACTGAGACAAAACTTATTCTCTGTTCGAAAAATAGAAGAAAAAGGGTACAAAATTATTTTTTTCAATGGTAAAGCCAAAATTTTTAAAGGTAACAAATTGGTCTTCGCAGCTTCCAAATTGAACAGACTCTACGAATTTAACTTGATCATTCCCGCAGAAAAAGTTGAGTCTTGCGTCGCAGAGGAAGATCTCACAACTCTGTGGCACAAAAGGCTAGGACATATCAATAAAACTAGTTTAACAAAAATGGTCCAAAAAAATATGGTATCTGGACTTCCTTTGACTGCGGCAGACATCAGTGAAGATTTTCAAAATAACTGTGAAGGTTGCATTGCAGGAAAACAAACAAAGTTACCTTTCAAATCAAATATGAAAGGTACCACTTCAAAATCTTTGGAAATAGTGCATTCTGATATCTGCGGACCCATCAGCCCAAAAACTTACAATAATAAAAGGTATCTCCTCACCTTTATTGATGATTACACTCACTTCACAATCATCTACCTCCTCGCTCAAAAAGATGAATTTTTTAACTGTTTTCAAGACTACGAATCAAAAGTAACAACACTGCACAACTTGAAAATCATCAATATCAGGTGTGATAACGCTGGTGAATATAAAAGTAATGACTTTCAGAATTTCGTCAAAATTAAGGGAATCAACGTTCAGTACACCGTTCCTTATACACCTGAATTAAATGGCAAGGCAGAACGGATGAACCGAACTATTCTGGAAAAAGCTCGTTGTTTGATGTTGACCTCCAAAGTGAAGAAAATTTTTTGGGGAGAGGCTGTTTTAACCTGCGTTTATTTAATAAATAGAAGCCCTACTAATAGCATCGTTAACTCAAATTTGACACCTGCGGAACTTTGGTATGGTAAAAAACCTGACATTTCAAAATTAAGAGTATTCGGAAGCATTGCATATGCTCATATCCCGGATCAGTTACGATCAAAGCTCGATTCAAAAACTCGAAAGTGCATCATGATGGGCTACTCCACTAACGGCTATCGTTTGTGGGATCTTGAAAAGAAAAAACTTATTCTTGCCCGAGATGTGATATTCAATGAGGAATCAGTGAAAGACGAATTTCTACCATCCACAGTTGAAATTGAACCCGATCGTGGTGAACAGAATGGTGAAACCGATCTTTTAAAGAAAACCAGTGAAGATGTAGAAAAACCAAAAGAAGTAAATGATGAAAGTGCAGAACAAGAAGAAGAAGGAAATGAAAAAGTGTTGCCAAAACGGTCAGACCGGATCAAGCAAAAGCCAGCCTGGCACAACGATTATGAGTTTGGCGCGCTAGCATTGCTTGGTGATTCAACCCTTGATACCCCTTCAACTTTTCAAGAGGCAATGAGATCACCTCAAAAGGACGAGTGGACTCAAGCCATTGAGAGTGAACTTGAATCCTTGAAAACAAACGAGACTTGGGAACTTGTAAAGCCTCCAAAGGATAAAAATGTAATTGGTAACAAATGGGTTTTTCGAATTAAAACGGATGAATCTGGTAATCCCTCAAAATTTAAAGCTCGCCTCGTCGCGAAAGGATATAGTCAAATCAAGAATGAAGATTATACAGACATTTTTGCTCCAGTTGTGAAACTTTCGACTGTTAGAACCCTTCTGTCCATTGCAAATCATTCAAACTTAATTGTCGAGTCAATGGACGTCAAGACAGCCTTTTTAAATGGATTCTTAGACGAAGAACTGTACATGAAACAACCTGAAGGCTGTGAAGATCCATCAAAACCGCAGCTTGTGTGCAAATTAAAAAGGAGCTTGTATGGTCTGAAGCAGGCTCCTCGAGCATGGAACCGACGATTCCATCAGTTTATGCAAAAGCAAAAATTTCAGCAATCAAAAAATGACTACTGCCTGTACTCACGATGCTCTGGAAATTCTAAGTTATATTTACTTCTATACGTCGATGACATATTGATTATCGGGGATAGCAAGGATGAAGTGCAAAAATTTAAAAATTGTCTCAGTGAAACGTTTCAAATGACTGACTTAGGCCCGCTTTCGAACTTCTTGGGTATACAAATAAAACGAAATGAATCTGAAAACATCTTAACCTTCAATCAAAGAAAATACATTCTAACTATTCTCAAAAAATTTGACATGGAAAATTGCAATTCTGTTTCCACTCCAATCGAGCCGAAATTGAATCTCGAAAGAGGAAAAGAAGAAAAACTGACCACTAAACCATACAGGGAGCTACTAGGATCACTCATGTACATCATGCTCGGGACTCGACCAGATATCAGTTTCAGCCTGAATTATCTTAGCCGCTTTGCAAGTTGTGCAACTGATCATCATTGGAAATATCTGAAGCGAGTTTTACAGTACCTGAAATCAACTTCGGATTTTGAACTGACTTTCCGAAGAAACTTAAACGGCGATGCTCTGGTTGGATTTGTTGATGCCGATTGGGCTAGTGATGCGAATGATAGGCACTCGACATCAGGATATTTATTCAAAATTCTAGACAACTGTGTGAGTTGGACCACCAAAAAGCAGCCAACAATAAGCTTATCATCCACGGAAGCCGAATACATTGCCCTCAGTTATGGTGCCTGCGAGGGACTTTGGATGAAAAACTTACTGACTGACTTAAACATCGAGGTGAACACCTTTAAACTAAATGAGGACAACCAATCGTGCATCTATATAGCGAAGGACCCTCAAGACCACAGGCGGATGAAACATGTAGATGTGCGATTCCACTTCGTTCGAGAACTCACTCAAAATCAAATCTTACAAATTGAGTACATCAGCAGCGAACACCAGCTCGCAGACATTTTAACCAAGGGCTTACCTTTTCCAAAATTCAAAAAGTTCAGAGATGCCATTTTGGGAATATGATTGAGGGGGGCTGTTAAAGTATCAATCATATGTTTGTAGATGTATTGAAAAGTTTTATTGTTGTCATGGTTGCCAGATCATAATTACAGTTTAATCTGCTTAAATATTTAACAGAGATAAACTACTTTATCTCTTGCAAAGAGATAGGACGAGACGAATTGGAGTCATCTCGTCTCGTATCGTGAAATGAGCAGAATCATCCCTCTGGTCCTTAGAGGGTTAAGGGGTAATATTTTGTCCATTTTTTCCCATATATTTTGATGCCAAAGAGCAGAGGCTGGAACATTAGTTAATCTACTGTATATGCCTGCCAGCCTGCACTTGAATACTCGCGAATACATGAAAGAAATCACACTTTAAACCTAACCTGAAAATTTTCCTGGGTGTTTACACGGATTACCCATTCTAGGTCATTCTAGATCAGAGTTGGTCAAGTGAATAATAATAATAATAAAAAAAAAAAAAAAAAAAAAAAAAAAAAAAAAAAAAAAATTGAAATTAGTCTAGCAACAGAGTTGATGCGTGAGATATGACAGCATTGTCTGTGAGGAGGTATAATCGTTGACCGAATTATCAATCGATCTATCTGATTTTATTATGGGTCGTAATTTCAAAGCGGGCCAATTGAGCATGCATGCTCCGTGAAAATTTCAAGTCAAAGTTTAAACCCCAAGAGTAATTTTTTACCTTCGGCACTACTAGAAAAAACTTTTTACCGAAAAGGGTTCCGCTGAATTTTCGATATTTCTCATGTACCACGGAAACAGCCGGAAACGCATGATGAACTAATGGAAAATAACTTGTTGATTGTCGGTTACGCTGTCGGTTACGTAACCGACTATTTCAAAAGTACTTAATAAAAACAATATTACTTGTTACAACAATCTCTGATGTTGATTTTTAAAGCAAATTACGGTAGTTGAATTGAATTAAAAATTACTGGGCGGAACTTTACTGTACAATATTACCTACCTTTTTCGTGCCTTTAAGTGCCGCTGACTAGGACCATAGGCAAATCTCAAGATCGGATTTGTTGGTGAAAATCTTTTCCAAATAAAATCCATTTGCATAGATGTTGATAATTCTTGTTTAGGACGTTGGAGCGTGGTTGAAAAAATCGTAAGTTACCCAGTTTCACTTTTAAATAAACTTTTTAGATGTTGTAAAACAGTAAAATCCGTGCGTAACCGACGGAAATTTTGGAACCGGGGGACAACCATTTTTCACAATTTATGGCATGAAGAAAAATAATTTCTTAAAAAACGATGGTTTAAACGTGTTCTACGGAGTTTTTTGAGTATTGCCGTTGTCTTCAAAATTTATTTCAGCCTCGTAATATGGTCAAAAACTTAGGTTAAATACCAAAAACTCGTGAGGGGGACGCGTAACCGACGGACATTTTGAACCATAAAACAATTAAAATTAGTATTTAAATAACTTTAAAAGCAATTATTACTATTGCTCCTCATAAAACTAAGCTCCTTCGACTTGAAAATCGAAACATCGAACTAATTTGATCATTTTTAAAAATTTAATCTTGTTGGGACACCATTTGGCCCATTTTGAAATTATGACCCTACTGCGTTGCCAAACTCACCAGATAATCTGAGAATAAGTTTTTGCTCAACTCTGCTCTGTAAAAATGTATATACCTCGTTGGTCGGGACCCTATATTTTTTTTACGCGAACCAAAACCATCGTCATGAACAACAAGTGACTGGAGTCCTTATGTATATTCCAATATTCCAACGAAGAATATTGTCCGAAAAATTCCGAACTTTTACCCACCGAGCGAAGAGACGGACTATACGCGACGAGTGAACGTGAGGTTTAATCGTTCGGACCAGCTTTGGGTTTTCGGTATCCATGGGTGAGAAGGCCGGGCGGAACCCCACCCCGGCGGCCGAAATGAAAACTATCGCACTCGTGCTTGGACGATGACAGACACACACACACTGCACTCTGATTGCTGCGCGTGGAGGGAGAAAGAGGCAAGCAAACTGATCAGTCGGATTGGGGGGGGGGGGCACTGTCATGAAATCCCGCGCGGAAACCACAAAAGGTGGATTTGCAATCGCGGATGACCCGTGTTTACAATTCCACACTCCCCACCCCCCCTTCCCACCACAATCATCAAGCATCATGCGAGTAGGATATTTTGAGCGTCGGCGATTAGGGCACGTTAGTATCGCGGAGACAACTATGACTACGTTTCAGCGCCCAGCGATTACCGTTCACCACGCCTTTTCCCTGCAGTTTTGGGACCACTCAATGAATTTCTTGCAAAATCTTGTTGCAGAAATATGAGGAATATAAAATCCTCATGGAATTCAACCCTCCCCCCCCTCAAAAAAACCAGCGAGTGCAAGATTATCAATTTTGGTACATGGAAATACATATTGATTCTTATGAGAAAGAATAACCTTTAAACGTTCACTCCCACTTTCTTTCGTTTTAAAAACAAAAATTGGTTTCTGTGACATTTATATCGTTTTCCCCCTTGACTATCTATTCGTACGTTCACATGTTTTCGATCATCGCCTTGATCTGCGATGCGATGCCACTGGCAGATCCAGAAAATTGACCGTTCTCTCTCTCTCTCTCTCTCTCTCTCTCTCTCTCTCTCTCCTCTCTCTCTCTCTCTCTCTCTCCTCTCTCTCTTTCTATCTCTCTGTCTGTGCTCTCTCTCCCCTCACTCTCTCACTCTCTCACTCTCTCACTCTCTCTCTCTCTCTCTCTCTCTCTCTCTCTCTCTCTCTCTCTCTCTCTCTCTCTCTCTCTTTCTTTCTCTCTTTCTATCTCTCTGCCTGTGTCTCCCTCTCTCTCTCTCTCTC
This sequence comes from Trialeurodes vaporariorum, assembly GCA_011764245.1. Classification (NCBI taxonomy): domain Eukaryota; kingdom Metazoa; phylum Arthropoda; class Insecta; order Hemiptera; family Aleyrodidae; genus Trialeurodes; species Trialeurodes vaporariorum. The sequence goes on along the minus strand of VMOF01000320.1, from coordinate 64,123,795 downwards.
TCTCTCTCTCTCTCTCTCTCTCTCTCTCTCTCTTTTTCTCTTTCTCTCCATTTGAACGCATGCGTTAAAGAAAAGGATAGAAGAGAGGCTAAAATCAAGTGACGCTTTCTAACACACGCGATCTAACGAGAGATGAGAGAGAAGGAAGATTCCTGGATTCGCCGGTGTACGGTGCAATGCGATGCGATGGTTCACTATCACCCCTCTGGGCGTTCCACATAATTCACAAACACAAAATCTTGTAGAGCTTTTTTCAAACTTTGTCCAGTAATAAAATCGAACGGTTTGCACGAACCCCTGTGAAAAGCGGACTCAACCTCGATGCAAAGGAAATAAAAATCGTCTACATGACAGACATAATGTGTACTCCACAGTCCACAGTTCACGCGTAGTCCCACGTTTATACAGAGAAGGATGCTACTCCATAGAAGAAGAGCAATAAAGACGTTCCCCTATTTAAATCCTCATGGAATCTCAATGGGGGGAAAAAACACTTAATAGGACAATATTGGCGCGAGAAGGAACATGCAAAACACATTTAGAGTTGGAATAAATCAAAATCGCTCTTGCTTCTGGGGAGGTGTTTTTGAGAGGTTAGTGTAATACTGTCTTGAAGCCAACGTGAAGTGGCATCGAAGTGTTGCCAGACGGCGAGAATGTGGATGTTGGTAATCGCGTCGCACTCAGCGTAGCGTCACAGGTCGATACATCGCACACGGAAAAAAAATATTAGTGAAAATAACCATACGGATACATGATTTTGGCACCTGCTAGATGTTATGGTAAACTTGACCAGAAGTATGGTACATTTACCGATACTTTCAGTAAATTCGACGTGCAATCAGGTGACATCACCTAGTACCTAGTCAAAACATAGTATACTTCTGGTTAACATTACCATAACATCTAGCAGGTGCAAAAATCAGGCATCCGTATGGTTATTTTCACCGTAGTTTTTTTTTCCGTGCATCGTTGTCTGGATTGCGAACCGACATTTGAACAAAACATCCGAGCAAACATACGGTTTTTCCCCCCAAACATTTTACCGGCACGAATAATCAAATTTCACGTACAAAAGTTGTTTATCTCTCATGGTAAAATAGCTATCGACTAAATATACAAGTAACTAAATTTTAAGAGTATGTACTATGCAGTAGCGTAGCGAGCAGTTTGGCAACGTTGATTTGCGCCCATTTAAACCAACGTAAAAGGTCGAATGCGAAGGTGTTCACCGAACACCTAATGATTCGATCTTTTTCATGGGTCTAAATGGACGAACTGCAACGTTGCCAAATCGCACGCTACGCCAAGGGTACTATGACTTGCAAAAGAAAATCCTCTCATCGAAATTGTTCTCCGTGATTATTTATTTTATTTCCCATCGTTTTAGATTTTTTGAGGTATAATATCACAAGTGGTAACACTGTGAGACCATAGGTGGATCCGATCGTTAAAACTGTCTACCAGTGATTCTATTCGTCGAAAATTGTAAAACTTGGCCATTACTATGGTAACCATCGTTATAGTGTCCGTTTTTTTAAGGTTACTCATGAATAGCCTTTATAAAACGAGACTCCTAACGATGGTTACCGTAGCAACAGCCAAGTTTTACAATTTTCGACCAATAGCATCACTCGTAGACAGTTTTAATGATCGGTTTAACGATGAAGTAAATGATCGGCCCGCAGATCTCTATTTGCCCTTCTGGACATGTTGCTCCAGTTTGGAGGTATTATTCTCATGTTGAGACACAATCGAAAAATTGAAGCTATCACTAGCCCAATGACGCCATCACTGAATGCGTCAGTATACATACCCACAGGAATCACTCATTTTGCCTCACAATGTAATAAACAACAAAAAGCAAAACAACAAACAAAAACAAATAAAACCAACAAAAATAACCTGGATTTCGGGCAAGAGCCGACAACTTCGTATAGAAGAGACCCAGTCTGGATCAAAATGTTCCAGTACGGTGTGTTTCTTTTCCCATCTTCTACATTCTTCCCAGAAGAAAAGGGGGGAGCGAGGATGCAAGATAAGCAATGTCAATTTGCCAATTGCAGCCATGTATTTCACCCCTCTTTATGGTCTTGCCCCAGTCACACTCTTCATCCAGTCCCCCCTCCCTTCCCTCCCCTCCTGCAATCACACATTTAGTTCACCTTCTCTCCGACCCCGCTCCTATTTCAACGGTTTTTATTGGTTACAACCGTCCGCAGTGTTTTTCATCGCATTGCTAAGGAGCTGTTTGCAGGACTCCTTTTATTCACGTATACAACACTGGCTTCCTTTCGATTCTTTCGCATCCCGATCGTCTTGAATACCCCCCCCCCCCAATCATCACCTCTTGCTTTACGATCAGGGAATAGAGCGTTCTATGGTTAAAACGTTCAAAAACGTTGTGCCAACGGTGCGCCTAAAAAATATAAGACAAGAAATCGTTGGAATATGGCATCGGTAATTTTCCATGAACAATGGGTACGAAAACTGGAATAATCTACGACGGATCGATTTTCTGAAAGCGTGCATGCACTATATACTGATCTACAACACGCTTAAAGACATTATGTGGATCAGTAGAACGAAAGTATACTAAGACGTTGAATCGGTATGGATAAAACTGTCTGTGAGTGCCATTGTTGGTCGAGCATTGCAAGCATTGGATGTTGCAAGGATTCACGGGAAGCTGTTAAAAATGGCAACCCTAATGTCTCAAAAATATAGATCAACAGAGTCGCTCATAGACAATCTTAACAATCTGTTAAAGGAAAAAGTAAATAATCGGCCAGCAGCAGCGATCTTTTAGTCATTCCAATACCTGTTCCTTGTACCTGAAAATGTAATGATACCTGTAAGATGTCAGCTATGAAAATAAATTGAAACACTTACGAATATGATCTTGAACCCTCTTCGGAAGATAAAAGTTCGTACCTGCAGCAAAACAGAAAACATTAATTAAACCATTGTGACGGTCAAAAAGGAGTTAAGTCTAAAGTAGAGTCCCTATATGTAGAGAGTTAAGACAAGAGGGTAGTCAACTTCTGATTGGTCGATGAGTTTTAGGCTCTACGGATGCCGCCATTGGATGCGATTTTGCACTTTTGTTTACAATCGCAGTTGTTTACCAACGGTATTTTGCTGATAAAGAGTTAATTTTCGACGAATCTGTTAATTTTAATCATGATACGCCCCAAGAATGCCTATAAATCCCAAAAAAATCTTTCAAAGCGTAAATAGATGTCGATCCACGATAGCAGTAAAAGATTACATCGTTAGAAACTCAGCGGCACTGTAATCTTTGCAGTGGACGAAAGCACAACGACGGCCCTCAGAATGTAAACAAAAGTGCAAAATCGCATCCAATGGCGGCTCCCATGGTTTCACTTGTCTTAACTCTTTACATATAGGGACTCTAGTCTAAAGAACCAAGAAAAACAAACAGACCAATGAGCAGAAAGTTCCGTCTTTAAAACATTCAAACATCGTTTTTTTTTTTCAATTCACTTGACCTTGGAAATTATATATTAAAAGCAATTTTTTTGTAAGAATTTTTGTATTTCATAATTTCCGGCTTTCTTTTTGAGTATTTCAGCTTGGAACTTTCAGGGTATCTTCCCGTAGTTATGCTTGCAGGTGCCGACCTTCCACAAATAAACGTGTAATCTTTGCGTATAGTTCATCGAGTTATGCCCAAAACTGTTGACTCTCTGCGAGGAACGCGATGCGACGCGACGCGACGCGACGCGACGAGACGTGGTGTGAACGGTTCCGGTTTCAACTAATCAAACCTCAAATCACCTTACCCCTTGTGAGCCTAAGGTATTTCGGTAACACAAAGGACTAAGGGGGGGTATTTTTGTACCCCAAGGATATTTTCATGCAGCACAGTCAGTATCAATAATTTTGAAACTTTAATGGATGGATTATGTATTTAGTACCCTAAGAGAGTAATTTATGTGAAATTTGAGTAAATTTTTGCTATTTTGCCAAATTTACACCTACTTTTGAAAAAAATGTATAAATAAACAAAATGGAAAAAATGAAATGAGGTACCATCTTATTTTTCCATTTTTGATAAATTTCCAATTTTTTTTCAATGATCTGACTTAATATTCTTAATCTACATAAAATTCCCGTAAAATTCACTGTAATAGATGGTTCCAAACTTAAAACTGGCAGGACGAAGGGAGGGGGGGTATATTTGTACCCCAACACTTTAAATTTCTATAATATCCATAAAAATTCATAAAAATTAATGAAATTTGGTGGACGTGTTCTAAGTATCCTAACTTAAAATGACATGAGGTCCCAAAACATTTTGAGCAGTTTTGACAAAATGGCGTCAAAAAAACTGGCCTGGGGTACAAATCTACCCCCCCCCCCTTAGGCTCACAAGGGTTAATAGCTTACATAAAGTAACCTTGATAAAACTTGATATGAATAGATTGAATTTTGAATAAGTGATCACCGCGTCGTTGTTCGTACTTACATGCGGTTAAACGTGAGACACGTACCGACAAAGCTGTGGTGACGAAGACCCTTGTAGAAGGGCAGATGAGGGAGGGGTGCGCTTCTTAATCGTAATGAGGTGAGAAGAGGGGATTTCGGTGATGACGCGAATTGTGATGTCTCGTATCCGTTAGCTCGTTACATATGTTCGGGGGCAATGTTGCCATCATCAGCGGCAATGATTCAGATGATTTTGCCATGGTAATCTGAACTATCTTATATCTAAGAGGGTCAATGTGACCCACCGGTGTCAGTCGTAATCGTCGCACACGTGAGTCGCAGTGGCGGATCGCGCAATGTGGCAACAATGTTTTAGCTCCAATCAATGTACAGCAAACAATCGATTGCATGAAAAGCGCCACTTCACTATCGAACCGATTGTTTTGCATGGAATCAGATGGAAGAAAGACATTGTTGCCATATTACCGCCACTGAAGAGTTGTAAATTTGCTATCATCCGCAGATGTGGGTATGGTTTTTTTCCCCTTATACCACAAAAGCTTGTAATTTCCGCTATGCATTTATTTAAAACATGTAAATGTTACTCCATAGCGTTTCCTGAACAAATATCGCTGCTCGACAGATTTGAGAACAGACCCAAGTGACACTCGTTTCTTTCTCATATGATTCAGTCTAATGCAATGAGTATTTTTTTTTTTTTTATTTTTTATTTATAGACACTTAGTCTAAACAAGCACATTTAAACTAAATCTATCGATTTATCATACAACTTATTTTCTCTTACAATATAATCTAATCTCTTACTAGCTAAACAAATGACTTAGTTTGTAAATGGTTACATTAACCGTTTACCCCATAAGGAAGCGACCTGATACCAGCTCAAACACTTTTCGGTGCTTGAGGCGTCTAGTCGCAGCTTCATTGTCAAGCAAAACGTTAGTTAGGGGATTGGTGTGAGTTCCCAGTGACTGCTCGTGCTTTTCAGCAACTCTCATGATAGTTTGCTTGACTGTGTCTATTTTAAGATCTCTATGCAAGTCTGCGTTCCTGGTGTATCGAGGAGCATCAGTTATGATCCTCAAGCACCTTGTTTTGGAATAGAGTATATTTTGCAAACTTTTTTTTTGTTTTGCAACTGTGTAGTATAGAGATTTTTTTTTCTTTTCGAAAACTCATGGAGATTCATGTTCCATGTTGCAAAAGCTTGTGAAAAACAATTAAAAGGGATGAAGGGTGTAAGTATTTGCTTCCCTCCCACTCGCTCCTCACCCTCTTTTACGCAAAAACAATTTACTCAATGCGGCAACAATGTACGAACAGAGCCCTTCCGTCATTTGGAGGACGTACCCTGTCGCCAACACATCGCTATCGTAAAATATACAGCCCCTTTCCATCACCATACATCCCTGTGATGTGATCTCAAACCACCAGCGATTTCCTAAGCTCACAATTCTCCCACTATACTACATGTTTGTGGTTCCTTGCGGGGGCTCGCGCGTGCATTCACGAATGTGACCGATCCCTCAAAAATTCCCGAGGTTCCATCAATTCAAACTAATTATCTGTGTTACGAATTAGAATCGAACGTTTTAGTGATGACGCTGCGAACCATGATAAAATATAAATGTTCAGCCTTGCTCACTTTCTAAAACGAACCCAAAAGAAGTTAGATCCACATTTTTGGAAGCAAATCCATGCTAAAATAAACAACCGGCTGTCTCTTTATCACACCGATGGAGTACGCATTAAACACATACCTTAATATGTGTGACCTTAAGGTGGATCCTCAGCGTTTAGTTCCATATTCTGCCACCAGAGAAAGATACGATCTTTAAATGGAAAAAAAATGGTAAACGCAAAAAAATGAAAAAAAGGGCTTCGATGGAGCCTCGGAAGCAATCTAAGGAACATTTTAGTACAAACCGTATGCTAAAATGTAACGAAATAAGCGAGAAACTATTGAATTTCGTAAACCCCCTAATGGCGTCCAATTCTATATTAGTTTCTAAATTTCTTCTCGCTTATTTCGTAACATTTTAGCATACGATTTGTACTAAAATGTTCCTTAGATTGCTTCCGAGGCTCCATCGAAGCACTTTTTTTCATTTTTTTTTTTTTTTTTTGCGTTTACCATTATTTATTTCCATTTAAAGAATGATTTTTTTTCTGGTGGCAGAATATGGAACTAAGCGCTGAGGATCCACCTTAAGATATTTGACCAACATGTACGTGTGGTGCCATATATATTTTTCTACGAAACTTCACAATCACCGATGACGCATGAAAATCCCACTGTGCGAGAACCAGTCCGCAGATGGGTGATGACAATTTATTCGCGGATTACAAAATCCTTCACGTTGAGTTTAGTGAGTTGCGGTTAGTGAAAATACCAGAGGATGTGAGTGAGAGGGGGAATGGGAGGGGGGGGGGGGGGGGGGGGGTTCGGTGACATTAGTCCCGCCACCACCAGGAGTGGTTCTGACACGGGGAGCAATTATATGACGCGTGGAGACGCGAAAGAAACAGACTAATTATACAGTTGTAATTATCATCGCATAATGGTATGTATAATGGCCGGGATGTCATTATACACATACATCCATACTCGACGGAGGGATGGATAGGGTGGGCAGGGGTTAGGGGGTGGAGGCAGTGTATCAAGATGCGGGGGTGATGATGTGAACGTACGTCAAAAACAATTTGACCAAGAGATCCAATGCGCGTTGCCGAGTCTTGCTCCTTTCCAATGGCGGATCCAGCAATCTGACAACAGTGTATTCTCCCCATTTAATTGCATGAGAAATAATCGATTTGTCATCGGGCTGCAGCCCCTCCAAGAATCGATTGTTTATCATACATTCAAATGAGAGGAATCCGCAGTTGCCAGATTGCTGCATCCGCCTGAGCTCCTTTCAAAGGTGATCTGCTTCCTCGAAGCGTGTACACAGGAAAATCAGAAAAACCCGTAGCGCTAACGAAGACATTTTGGTAAAACAAATGACCCAGCGAAAGGCATTAGTTGAGCCAACCAAATCTTTCGTTCACCCAGCAAAATCTCTTTAGTTTTAGGCGTAAACAAATTTTGGTTAGCTCTACTAAAGTATTTCGCTTGGTCATTTTTATACGAAAGGCCAAGTCAGCGCAAACAAAGCCTATTATTTGTGTAAATGGAATTAAATTTGATTAAACCCTTTGTTGTGTCAATTAACCCTTTGAAGACCAGGTTAGTTCACATGAACGCCACTTTTCCTTTTGTATAGGAAAGGTAGTTAACTCTTCGTACTCGGCTGAGGTGGAATTGCATATACGACGGATTGAAGGCGCCAGACGAAATCTCATCTTTTTATACTGCATCGAAAATCGTGTTTATTAGGAATCCTGATACTGGAACAATGCGAAATAGACTAGAAGAGAAATCCGAGTATATTCGGGCTTGGTCCATAATTAAGGGGTTAAAGACTTTCCGGAAGAAGGACGCATGAAAAAACAGGTAAGTTCTTCAGCTGAAAACCTCAATTTTCTCTTGATTCATAATTCTCGGGAAGAACACCCACATTGTTTTATGACTCCTTCTTTCAGAAAAAGTATTTAATTGGCGATATGGGATTATGACAAGATATTATCGTATTTCTCACGATCTTTCGACGACTTATTGTGTTCAAATTAAATACTGTTTCCACGAGTGTGTTCAAATGGGTAGAATACAGTTAGGGGCAACGTTGAATGAAGTTTAATTTATAGTCGAAAAACGGCACCCCAATACTATACCAATAGTGAAAGATTCACCCTTAATTACTTCCTGATGCCTCAGATGGATATACAATTTAGCTCTGTATATTAACAATTTCGATGCTATTTGGCGAATTCGACATGATCGTCAAAACTGATCACCGCGCTATGATCATGAATCATGATCTGAGCAGTGTGGCGGCTCAGCTGCTATTTGGCAACAATGTCTTCGCTCCATTTGAATGTATGTTTAACAATCGATTGTTGGTGAAGCGCTGCTTCACTTCCGAATCGATTGTTTTACATACAATCAAATGGAGGGATGACATTGTTGCCAAATTGCACGAGCCGCCCATGGATCTGAGATCGTCAAAAAGAGGCCAAAAAGTAGACAATGAATTTCTCATTATTTTATTAGTTGTCAACTTTCAATACCAATTTCAATCACAGAAAACACTTAAAACAAGTCATTAAAACCTCGAAATGTGACTGGAAAGTTTTAAATTGAGTTCAGATGAGGGTCGAAAACGATGCTTTTTGATTGATTTTATAGCAATGATATTTTTCTTTCTCAGATCATAAAGCATCGGTCAATGCGACGTAAAACCGGCTGGAATGAGGCAAACCCGGTTTGACAGAGACAATTCTAGGAGCGCAGAAGCAAAATCCATTCAAATGACGCAAAACAAGTTTGAAATGGTCAAAATAGCTCGGACCAATTCCAATGAAGTGGCTCAATAATCAAATCATTATTTAATCAAAAGGACCCCACGCTTTGCTTATGGGAACTGGCTCCCAGTCAATTTTTTTTAAAATTGAAATATGTTGCGTAAAAGTGCCTCCTGAGAAAAAGCTCTCACGAGCGGGGAAAAAAGTAATGACAGGATTTCGAGATATTCGAGTCTAAAGTTGGGGACAATTTGCCCGGTTCTTCGTATTCTAGTACGTAGCAGACCACTTTACTACTACGCCGACTGGAAACCTTCTCGGTCGAATCGCTCAACTCAGCGCGCATTAATAGAACCACTTCCTTTTAAAATCCCTCCCAAGTCAAAACGTCCCCTCTGCTCTTCCGGACCGCCGCCAATGAAATTTTTAATGCGTAGACAGACTTACGAGCAGACCTGTCATTCTTGTGGGCTTCTGATCGCTGACAAGGTGCAGAGCTCTCAAAACGTCCCTTCTGCTCTTCCGGGGCACCGCCACTGTTATTTTAAATGGGAAGACAGACTTACGAGCAGACCAGTAATTTTGATGGGCTTTTAATCGCTGACAAGGCGCAGGGCTCTCAAAAGCCCAACTGCTTATTTGTTTACCCCACACCCACTGTTTTGTCTCGACAGCCATGCTTCATCTTGACCCCTCCCTCAACTGATTACTTACCTACATCGACATTTTCTTTTACTCGGCGAAGTATCTGCTCTCTTTATCTCCCACTTTCTCTCTCTCCCTCATTGTAAATGTTGATGTAGGTAATTAATCAGGTGAAGGAGGGGCAGTGGCGTCGCACGTAGGAGTATTTGACCGGAAAACCTGGCCATAAACGGAAAATTGAAAAGTCGTCCAAAAAACAAACTATTGATGGTTTTTATGAGAGGTAAGTAACCGCTCTATTGCGTAATAGATGTGTCGGAACATCTACGTTTACCTACTGTTTAAGGGACAACATGGAACTGAGCGCTCGACGCACCTACGGTTGCTCACCGCTCGAAGGGCTGTATGACAGCCCACAACACACAGCTGTAATCAGTCAACATTTTCCATCGAGGACAAGCGTTGGGGCATCCAAACATTTCAGCGATTACGGACGTTGTTTTAGATGGCATGTGCTTCATTTTGATGGCAAAAATTTATTTTTCCGAGAATTTTTGACCCTTTTACATCTAATTTAAAATGGACATGAAAAAAATCTATAATTTTAGGCTCTATTTTTTTAAAAAAAGGCAATTTTGAATACGTTCCGGGCAAAACCGGGCACAACCAAAACAAGGGGGTTAGAGTAGACCCTTTTAGGCAACTGCTCCAACAATCAAAAATTGCAAGAAATTGCCCCTTTTTTTAAAAAAAATATGTTGAAGTCAAGCCTTTTTTATGAAATAAGCGTCAATAACTCGGCAAAAAAATGAGCTATCGACCTTTCGTTTGAGCCAAAATTCTTAGCTTTTTACCCCTTTTTCAACCATAAACCGTGCAATAGGAGTTTTGAGTTTAAATTGGAAAATTAACCAAAATCGATTTTCAAATATTCAAGAACACGCAAATATTTTTGGCCAGGTTTTTGGGGTAAATACTCCTACGTGCGTCGCGTGCCATCTGGAAACAATACAACTGCTCCATTTAAACTCATTAAATATATCGAATTTTCCTTGTGCACAGTGAACCCCCTGAATTCGATCTTTTACATGAGTTTAAATGGATAGAATACATTGTTGCCAAATTGCACTCGACGCCACTGAGGAGGGGTCAATATGAAGCATGGGCGATGAGACACAACAGTGGGTGTGGGGTGAACAAATAAGCATTGCAAGGGATTGCAAAGAAGTAGTTCTCTCAATGCGCGCTGAATCAGGCGATTCGGCCGAGAAGGTTTCCAGTCGGCGTAGTAGTAAAGTGGCCTGCTACGCACGAGAATACGAAGCACCGGGCAAATAGTCCCCAACTTTAGACTCGAATATCTCGAAATCCTGTCATTATTTTTTTTCCCCACCCGTGAGAGCTTTTTCTTAGAAGACACTTTTACGCAACATATTTCAATTTCAAAAAAATTGACTGGGAGCCAGTTCCCATAAGCAAAGCGTGGGGTCCTTTTGATTAAATAATGATTTGATTATTGAGCCACTTCATTGGAATTGGTCCGAGCTATTTTGACCATTTCAAACTTGTTTTGCGTCATTTGAATGGATTTTGCTTCTGCACTCCTAGAATTGTCTCAGTCAAACCGGGTTTGCCTCATTCCAGCCGGTTTTACGTCCCATTGACAGATGCTTTATGATCTGAGAAAGAAAAATATCATTGCTATAAAATTAATCAAAAAGCATCGTTTTCGACCCTCATCTGAACTCAATTTAAAACTTTCCAGTCACATTTCGAGGTTTTAATGACTTGTTTTAAGTGTTCTCTGTGGTCAAAGCGCGGGTCCTTTAGTGATGGACCCATTTTTGAAAGTTACTATTGGCGACTGACAAAATGATTTTGCTCTTTATATTGACTATTTTAAAAGTGAGCTAGTACACTAGAAGTTGAAAAAAAAATAAACCGCTGCAGGGAGTGCGTGTGTGAGAGTAGGGGAGGAGAGGAGAGGGAGAAATATACAGATGTATAGAGAGAGAAAGAGAGAATGAGAGAGAGGGAGAGAGAGAGAGAGAGAAAGAGAGAAAGAGAGAGAAAAAGAGGGAGAGGGAGAGGAGGAAGATAAGAATCCACGTCTATGTCAGCAATTCAGCAGCACTCGTTGAGTCGAGATCATTCGCACACAAGCCAAAATCCCCGCGCGCATTTTCACGCATTTTACGAATTTCGTCTTTGAACGCGATTGTAAACAAGATCGTACTGTGAGATAAATCTGAAAAGAGACAAAAATTACCGCACTGAGTAGTGAGCAAGCGAGGAAGCCGAGCAAAGCGCAGTTCCAAGCGATTTGCGACTTTGCGAGTTGTCAAAAGATGTTGAATCAACGAAGCACAAGTGTACACCGAAACTGAAAGGTCGGTTAAAAACTCGAAAAAGCAAACTTGCCACACTATAATCGAAAAGTCCACAGTCTTTTTTCTTCTCTCTCATTCACGAAATACTAAACTATGTTTTATAGATTTAGAATACCACGGATCCAAGTGCACTTTTCTTGCTTTCTGCGAAACAATCGACGTCAAAGTTTGAGAATTGCAATGACTTACACAGAAGAGTTCATCTTCAAAACGCTTTAATAGATTAACCATTCAAATTTTTTGTCAAAATCCTTCTCAAAGGTGTGTTTACAATTACACATGGAGAAATATTTATACATGGGCCTACCAGAATTACTTTTACGCGTTAATAGTTGAATGTAATTTTTGCGTCTTTAACTGTAGTATACCCTTCCATTTCCTTTTCGAGCTTAGAGTACATTCGCGAACAGACGCCGCAGTGTGAGAGAGATGGACGAACTTTTGTCTCCAAAATTGCGTTGCATCGTTTGCGTTCGCTTTCACCGCCATAACCCACGGTCTGAGATCGTCAAAAAGTGGCCACAAATCAGTGGCGGCTCGTGAAATACGATATATCGACGTCCATTCCATTTAAAACTATAAAAGGTATCGATTTCTTGGGGGTACAATTGCACCCCCTGACGATCGATACTTTTCTATAGTTTTCAATGGAGTGGCCATCGATATATCGCATTTCACGAGCCGCTACTGCCAAAAATCAGAAAAAATATTCTCATCAATTTATCATTTATAAAATTTCAATACCAACTTGTAACCACAGAGAACACTTATACAACAAGTATTTGAACCCAATAAATGTCTCTAAAAAGCTGTGAACAACGTTTAAACGGTCGAAAACGATGAAAACGAGGTGATATTTTTGGTTAGAGGGCGAATGTGGCAAACCAGAGCGTGCCAGGGAAGAAACATATATTTCAGAAGTCTCAGTGACAAAATGCACCTCGGTTCCGCTGTGATTAAACCCGTCCAGATTCAACTCGATTTACCAAAAACTATTATTCTACCGTGACAAAATACCAGTTGTAACTTAGTTGAAGCAACACCTAATTCGATTTGCATAAAAAGCGGAAATGAAAACATGTATGCACGTGAGGAATAGATGCTTCAATACTGTCGGCAGGCGATTTTCCTTCGAGCACTGTTAAGGGGGGATCGGGGGATGGGGGGCAGATATAAAGAGAGGGATAGAGAGGACGAGGGATACCATTCCCCTGTTGTAGGCGGGGGACAGAGAGAGATGGAGATAGTTGGGGCCCCTACCTCTCCCTCCCGCAACCCTGCAGGAGAACGCGTTGAAAGCTTTCTGAAACTAATTTCGAAGTGCAAATATAATTATGATAACAGCTTACTTTGCATAATTGCCGCGGTTTATCACTCCGCTCGGAAAATCTGACGCCCTCCCTCCCTCGTGGAGCCCCCCCCCCCCCGTCACCTATTTCTCCGTACCAATTTCCAACGGAGCCAACATCGGTGGTTGGCTGGTGGTGGTATACCATTGCATACCATATATAGAGGCCAGCAAGGCAAAGGAGGAGAAGGCATTATTTCCGGAAAAGAGGCATTCCCTGTTGTAAATGTAGGAGGAACGGGTGCATGGTGGATTGTGAAGTGGGGAGGGGGAGGAACAAAATAACAGCGTGTAAAACGAGAAAGCCGGAAAGTTCGCTCGCGCAGCGATATTTTAAAATATGTCGAAAGTATAAATGCAAAAGTTATGAATAAAGAAAAATCCCAAGTTTTCGCCGCGCCCTTACCTGCCAGCCCTGCCTGCCCAGGCTTTTCGGGACTGGGAAAATAACCGGTTTGCGGTTCTGCAGCGCCAAAGTCGGTTTACTCGAAAAAGGGAGAATAAAACCCTTCTCGCGCGGGCCGCTGGAAAGGTGAATTGGGCTTAAAGTTTTTGTGCTGCACGACAAGACGGCGGGTTAGCGCGTGGGGAGGGGGGGAGGGAGGGAGGTGATGGGATGGAGGTGGGTGAATATGAATTATGCATGGGTAGAATGCAGTCGCTGTGGGTAATGTGCTCCCCCCCCACACCACTACGAACCCCCTTACCCCTCCTATTTCCCTGTGCTTTCACACGCATTGAGAGTTGCGAGAGACGAAACTACTGTTCAACTGCAGCACGGGGGGAGGGGGGGCGGCGGACGTGAAATCAAATTCAAACAAGAAAAGGAACCTCTTAAAAGCTTCCTGCTAGTTTTAATCTATTGTTCAATTCGGCTCAAACGTTGGATCGTGCGGCGGAAAGGAGGCATGGGGATGCAGGGCATTATAGGTTCTACCCCCTCCCCCCCTCCGTTCCATTCTTGTTACCGATATCTATGTATATACATATATAATAAAATATTTTCATAGTCGGATGTTTTCCCCATGATTGTCCATATATCTGTTTAATTCGAAAGTTTTACCCCCGCTACTTTTTCCTATGTGCACTTCTGCGACGCGATGCACTGCGAGCCTCGAGCTTTGAGCTTTCTGGTAATGTATTCGAAACGTCGCCGTTGACGCACTGTGGTCAAGGTAGATGGAGAACGCAGGTATGGACATTGGACAACACTCTGAGGTCGGCTCTGATTGGTGGTGAAAAAAGCGACTCCGCCGCCATTTTTCTGACCGCGCCATTCAAATTTAGATTTCACGTCTTGAAAAGAAAAGCGAACAACGTAATTGATGATGTTAATCCATTCTACAGTCACAATGTTAACATTTAAAACTAAACATTACAATTCATTGTTCGAATAAATAAAGAATTGCTTCAGATAAACTTCCCCTTCAAACCTAACCACAAACAGCAATGCAAGATATACACGGTGTAAAAAAGAGAAAAGATGGCGGCGAAGTTGCTTTTTCCCAAGTGGTCACGTCCCCTGAGTCGAGTGTTGTCCATACCTGTTCTCCATATACCTTGCACTGTGGTTTGAAATCGAATAAAAGTGGACAAAAAAGTGAGAAGAAAGTAAAAAAAAAATCACAGTTTTCGACTTTTTTAAGCGTAGTTTAAACGTTTCATTAACATTGCTAGGTGTTAAATAGTTGTGGAAAGTGTTCTCTGTGACTAAAGGTTCGTTTTGAAAGTTTATAAATTATAAATCGAGAAATCGAGCATTAGCAGTATCGAGATGAGTTGTAAGTCAAGAACGTTAATTAATTCTTTGTCACTGTGACACACTGTGGTTTGAAATCTAATAAAAGTTAACGAAAAAGTGGGGAGAAAGTCATCAAAAATCACAGTTTTCAACCTTTTTAAGCGTAGTTTAAACGTTTTAACATTTCTAGGCGCAAAATACTTGTGGAAAGTGTTCTCTGTGACTGAAGGTTAGTTTTAAAAGCTCATAAATTATAAATCGAGCAATCCAGCATTAGAAATATCTAGATGAGTTGTAAGTCAACGTTAATTAATTGTGTGTCACTGTGACTGGTCAAAATCGATCCTGAGACTTTTCTTATCAGACCGTCGCCCATCGGGGAAGAAGACCATATTATTCTTTCATGAAAAGCCTCTCGAGGATTTGCCAGGTTACCAATCGTCAATTTTTGGCTGGAATCCAACCGCAGTAAATTTGTCGTGTTCGGTAGGACGTCACTTGAACTTTCAATAGAAAGTTGTTACGTCCCTAGCATTGATTTTAATTGCATGTTATAAAGCGCTTCATCGTCACCGAAAAGTCATATTGCGCATTGCGAAAAATCAAAGCGATTTCAGGAACCCACGGATATTAGTAGTTTATTTTTCTTCCATCTCATTGAGTTGACAGTGCGGGTTTACATTGTGGCGGGGAGGGGAGGTCGGAAGAGGGCAGTGCGGTATCCTCGTTTTTATGTTTCTTGCCGAGAAAAAAGGTAAGCAATATAGATGAGTATAGTAAATAATTCCTGCAGTTAAGGAAGCTATTTCACGGAAGCTTCGACCGAAAATAACCTCACTGAAGTGAGAGGTGAGAAACATCATCAAAAATCATTCCGCTGTATTAAAATAAAGGAGTTAAGAGGTTTCTTTTTTTATTTATTCCATCATGAATTCTTCTATATATTTTTTCGTTTGTCATTCCTCATTCTTATTTCCAATTTTCTTTTTATTATAATATTATTTTTATTGTTTTTTTACTGAATACTAGAGTGGAAGTTATCTCCAGTGCATCCTGACGTTGGAAGTTTATTAAATTCCGTAGAACTTCAAGAACCTCCTAAGTGATAAGAAGTAAGTTTAGAGCTGGTTATAGTGAAAAATAACAAGCAGGGAAACTCCAATACAATTTATGTATTGGTAAAGCGTGCCGCGATAGGTCTGTATGCACACGGAGAAACATTTCTGATTAAGATTACGGAACGTATTAAGAAATTGGGGAAAAAAGGAATTCAGCTTTTAATATTCCGGCTGATTCTGGGCAGACTGAAATACAATGTGCCCGACATATGTAAACTGGGCAAATCGGCAACTTGAATTGGACATCACTTATTACCTTGCGCGGTATCGAGTCATTCAAGTCAATGGTCTAAAATCATCTTATTTTATCGCAATATGAAATGAAAATAATTATATGAGAATGATTGAATGTATTGGAAGTATTATTTGTAAACGTATCTTTCTCCGTTTCTTATGAGCGGATAATACTGCAGCAAGTTAAATCTTTTCTTGAACTTGAAATTTGAACAGGATTTAAATGTGTACATTTTATCTTCGTTTACTTCTAAGATTACGGCGATTTGTGTTTCGAGCGTCAGGTTTTGCTCGATCAGTGTCGAGGTGTATATTGGACCGTTACGAAAGTTTCGGGAGTAACTTCTTCAAATGCATTATTTAATTTCAGCATTTTTCCGGCCTGTTTTTTTAAGTTTTTTACTGCTTTTCGTTTGGCTGGAACACACAAGAGTTGCTGGTTTCTGAATCAGAGTGTGAGGAAAAATTAGAAGATATCACCTTTGAATTTACGGTTGGTATGAAATTTCGAACCTCGTCCGTGATAGCATGTACGAGTTTCATAACATCAGACTCTAACCACCCACATATCAATCATCAATGATATATGTATATATATGATATCATCATGAAGTTAGAGGGGCGTTCAATTAGTGGGTTCACCCCTCCACCTCTAAAATCCACAATAATTGGCCAAACTGCCCCAACTTTGGAAGAAAATCTTCGTTAAGATATACTGAATTCAGCTTTTTAAAGTTCAGAGCAATCGGACAAAATTCGGCAGCACACGGGCCGCGAATGCACGCACCGGCGCACTATAGTTTGATATTATCAAAAATTGGCCAAAAGTCATAAAGTAAATTTCGCATAAATTTGTCACTTATGAACTTTCAGCTTGAATTTTATGCACGGAGAACACGTTGAACACGTAATTTAAACTTAGAAATGACATAGACAGGGTTTAAGAGTAAGCGTAAAAACTAGAAAAAGATTATTTTTGATGCTTTTTTTACCGGGTTTTGGCCAATTTTTTCTGATCTCAGACCATAGTGCAGCGCAGGCAGCTTCCGCCACCTGGAATTTTTCTGGAACTAGACGAAACGAGTACTAAATATGAAGCGAGAATCAGCTGTTGATCAAAAAATCTGCTTTCTGATTTTCCCAAACATTGCCGTAGCTATATAGGATATCATTTTTCTTTCTCTTACTCTATTTAAATGCATGTCTTAGAAAAGGATGGATATAGGGGCTGTCACGTGACTCCAGCCCCTGTTTCTGTCATTTTCTATCACATACAGTCAAATGGAATAAGAGAAAGAAATACGATATTCTGGCTACGGCTATGCTCCCAAACAATTGCGACCTCATTTTTATCAAATTCCTTCACTGATACTGAAGTAATATGACTCGAGTTGGTCGCCTCACGCAAGGTATTTATGAGGGATGTCCAAACACATCGCACAGTTCAATTAGTCGATTTGCCCAGTTTACGTGTTGGGCACATTGTATTTCGGTCTGCCCAGAAACAGCAGGCACATCGCGTTCTGCTCGGGCAGATCGAATTAGCCCGGGAAAATCGCAAAAATTCCCCTTATATGGGCAGTGGTGATCAAAAGGGTCAAAAGAATGAAATTGATGACCAACATGAACCAAAAAATAGCAGAAAACGAAAATCTTTCAAGTGCGCTTGCTCCTGATCTTTGACCACCAAAAACTGCCCATGTAAATATAACTTAAAAAGAAAGAAAAAAAAAGGATCAAAGCTAACTCCGATAGCCGTCACTCGATTCAAAAGTGACCGATCCTCGCTGAAAACGTCCAAGAGAAGCCGAAGGAGTGAAAGAATCTTGATTTCAGTCCAGAATTGAATTCCTTTGCGCTTGAATAACAACCGATATTAGCCTTATTTCAAATTCAGACGACGTCCCTCGCTCAATCCCTTTCGCTCCGACGAAATGAAATAAGATCACGGCCGCTCTTCTTGAGTTAAAGGAGGGTAACAGTGAAGATGCAAATATTCCATTCGCTTGAGAAGAAGACAAAAACACGCTGCAAACATGCGAAAAGAAATATAGGCCTTTTTTGGGTGAAAACTTTTCCCCTTCAAAAGATGCTGTTTGTAATCAGAACAGTCAAATGGTGTGATTGGAGATTCTGGTCTACGATATGAACCTTTTTTCTCCGTGCGTAAAGAAATATTCGGTACATTGCTCCGATAGTAAAGAAAAATCTGGATTTATTAGTACAAAAAAACCCTAAAAGCAAGTTATAGTAAAATTGAAATCATTTTATTATTTCTCTTCTATAATTGTCACTTTTTAGGATTTTTTTTTTTTTTTTTTTTTTTTTTTTTTTTTTTTTTTTTTACAAATAAATCCAGATTATTCTTGACCATTGGAGCGATGTACTGAATATTTATTTAAAGCTTTTATTAATCAGTAAAATTGGTATCATTGGTGTTAGTGTCTTGTTTCATGGTGCTGTGTATGCCTAGTTCCGGATGGAGGGCTGAGGGAATTTTCCGAGATTTCGAATCTAGCATCTCAATTTAACATCTACCAATGAATAAAACCAGAGGAAATTCGGGAGGAATTTAGCCTTCGTATCAATTTGCAAGCAAAGACTGATTCAGAAGTCGTCTTTCTCTCTGCTCTCTAGTTATTAACAGCACGTGTTGCGACCTCTCTTTCTGTCCTTTTCTATTACGCACGTGTTCAAACGACCAAAGAAAGAAAGAGAGAGAGAGAGAGAGTTACAGATAGACGATTTTGT
Source organism: Trialeurodes vaporariorum (assembly GCA_011764245.1). Lineage (NCBI taxonomy): Eukaryota > Metazoa > Arthropoda > Insecta > Hemiptera > Aleyrodidae > Trialeurodes > Trialeurodes vaporariorum. The sequence goes on along the minus strand of VMOF01000320.1, from coordinate 64,104,697 downwards.
GGCTCCGCCTATGCGTACAAACGTACATGTATGGCATGCTCATTGGCGGATACAGGTAATTGCCTGTCTCTCTCTCCTTCCATTTGAGCACATGCGTTAGAAAAGGATAGCAAAGGGGGCCATCGCGTGACTTTGGCCCCCTCTGCTGTCCTTTTCTAACGCAAGTTTTCAAATGGGAGGAGAGAGAGAAAGACAAATCCCTGTATCCGCCCATGGGCATGCTCTAGAAAACTGATACGGTAGAATGTGTGCAATGAGAAAGTAGGTTTGTTGATCATTCGGTGCAGCAAGTATCCTTGCTTCCTAGGTGAATTACGATGAGTAATGAAAATTAGCTTAATTTTGAAGCTGAAAGAGGAGAAGCTGAGGATAGAGAGAGAACAAATAAAAATTGTCCAGAATGGTCACCTATCTTTTCAGAGTAACCGATTCGAGGACTTTATCAAATGGGGGAAAAACTAGAGATAGAAAACGAATGAGAGAGGGAAAGAGGCGAATAAAGACAGAGAAAGAGAGAGAGAGAGAGAGAGAGAGAGAGGGAGGGAGGGAGAGAGAGAGAATCGGATAGAGAGAGCGAGAGAGGGGTGGGAGAGAAGGAGTGGGAGAGAGAGTGTGTGTGTGTGTGTGAGAGAGAGAGAGAGAGAGAGAGAGAGAGAGATTGAGAGAAAAGAAGGAGAGAAAAAACAGAGAGGGAATAATTTAATTAACCATTTTGAAAGAGAAGAGACAAAGTAAACGGAGTGCCAGTCACATATGTATACTTTGATACTTACAAAGGGTGGGTCAAAGAGAAAACATTGAATGAAATCTCTCTCTGCATCTCTTTCTCTCTTCTTTCTTCTCTCCTCTTCCTCTGGCAAATTTCTTTCATTCAATTGACTCTGGTGCTTTCAAGTACATGCTTTTTTTTTGGTCTTAATCAGATTTCAATGTTCCCCGTCCTCGGTTTCTAATCAAAAGCGAGTCATCAGAAGTTTCATTTTTAACGTCACTACTATTTCGAAAAAAAAAAAAAAAAAAAAAAAAGAAGACGGAAAAGAAAAAGTAGAAGGAAAAAGCAAAAAAGTGACGCTCTTTAAGGTTCAGTCGAACGCGTGCGAGGAGAGGGCTGATTTGAATGAGGTATATAAAAAGCAAGTTTTGTGGCCTGTTTGAAGTATATAGCAAAAAAATAAAAAAAAACCCCACAAGGTGACCTAGAAATGACATTTTAATTACTTAGTCGGTAGTGAAACAATGCGCTGGATTAATAACCCGGGTGGGAATGCGGTGAACATAAACATTAATTCAAAATGTCGCCCTCTCCTCCGCCCCCTGCTCCCCCCTTTCGTTCGCGTAAACAAGCGCGTGAAAGGCACCGAGTCGAGTAATGACATTTAAAATAATTTGAACGGGAGGAAAAGGGAAAAGGAAAAGGGTGCCTTGTCGCACTGCTCGGCTATTGTATGAAATGTTGATTCTGTATTTTTCACACCTCCTTCCCCCACCACCTTTGCAAGACGCCTTGGAAAAAGCTGCCGTGCGCTTTAAAATCCACCCCTGTTCCATCTTTCAGATTCATTTCTGGGAGCAATGCAATCCTGACCTTTACGTATACATACTGCACTTCACACCTCGGGTCTTCGAATTACATATTGATAGAAAAAATTTAAATACAAGGTGGTCTGCGATTAGAATGATTTATATCCAGAGACATAGCCGTAGCCAGAATATTTTCGTTCTTTCTCTTAGTTTATATGAACGCATGTGTTAGAAAAGGACAGAAACAGGGACTGAAATCACGTGACAGCCCCTATATCCATCCTTTTCTAACACATGCATTCAAATGGGCTGAGAGAGAGAAATACAATATCCTGGCTACGGCTATGTCCAGAGATACAGGTCGTTAGGTTTTAGACATTAAAAAAACTGGCCTAAGGCCATTTCAGACCTATCCCCCTTCTCTGGGCTTATAAGTATTAATCTTGTTTCGATTAGGATAGCCATAGGTAAGCACTTACATCTTGGTAAAACTGAAAAACTTCTCGGTCACCCTATACAATCTGAGTGTTTCACTAGAACCTCGGTCGAGGATTCAAAACACGAGAGGGAACGGATTGCGATCGCAATGAAAACCACTTACGAGGAAACACGCAGCACTCGATCTCGCATCAACGGGGCCGTGTGTTTGTAGGGTGGGAGGAGGGGGTCGGAAATAGATTTACATACAACTACAAACAAAAAAGCGAATGCTCCATACAAAATTAGAACAGACAGAGGGAAGAAATCGATGGCGTGCGAAAGAGAATATATAAGAATAATGATACATTACCAGCCATTTTTACAATAAGCTTGAAAACACTCGAGCCATTCGAAGTATTGTGTGTTTTGGGAGTGGAAGGGGGAAGGGCAAGCTCCGCACTCTGGATTCGAATCCACCGAGCGAAAGTTGAACGTTTTTCACACACTTCCTTTGAGCTGAACTCAAAAACCGTTGCTCCCCCCCCCGGCACCCCCCGGCACCCCCTCCCTCCTCACCCCTCACCCTCTCTGCGTAATTCAACTTATTTGAATAAACTGAGCGAATAACGAGAGAGATTGCTCGGAGATGTACATTATCCGTTGCCTGGCGTGTTAAATCATTTTGAGCATAAATAAGTAAACTTTGAAAATTAATACGATTCCCGGCTCGAATGATTTAGATTCAAAAATATGTTTGTGCTAAATGAGAAATGAGCCGTGTACATTAAAAAACGTGACTCCTGTTTTTTTTGTGGTTCTTTTTCTTAACCCTCTGAGGGCCAGGTCATTTCAAAAGGACGCCTCTCTTCCGTTTATAAAGGGAAGGTAGTTAACTGTTCGTACTCGGGGGAGTTGAAATTGCCTGTATGATCCACTGAAGGCGCCCGAATACATCTTATCTTGTACAGGTTTTCGTCAATAGTCGCGTTTATCCGGAATGAAGACTGAAACAATGTGAAGAAGACTAGAGAAGAAAACGAGTATACTCGGGCCTGGCCCTTAAAGGGTTAATATACATGGAAATGCAAAATAGACTTGAAAGTTGATGAGACCAACCCACATCTCAGCAATTTTTAGGCGCCATGGAATTCTTTTTGAGGGTACAGTGATACCGGTTATTGGTGGCGGATCTAGAAATCTTTCAAGGGCGCTGAGAAGAGGGGGGGGGGGGTTGGCAGCTAAAACCTACATTTTCAACAAAACTACCGAAACTTGGTCTCCTAAAACGTCTTCGTAAAAAGTGTAAAATGTTGGCACACGGCGGGGGGAGGGGGGAGGAGAAGGCGGCTCTGGATCCCACTTATGATTCTTATCCATACATATAAGCTTATATATGGAGAAGGCATCGACAAATCTCATTTCAGGAACTACTGTACTAACAATGAGTGAGTCCCAGCTTCCCACCAGCTCTCCCAAAAGCTACTTGAAATTAATGAAATTCTACCGGCGCTAAGAGAAAAAAATATCCAGAAAAGGGCACGACCTGCGGTTTGATCGTTTACTTTTATGTTAAACTATGACAGTTAAGAATGTCTACAAGTGACGCTGGTAACCGCATAGTTAAGTTTCCTGTTAGCTAAAACATTTATAAAGCCTTCTCGTGCGGGTAGCCTGTTAGAAACCGGCAATTAAACTATAATTACCACACTGCAACAGTCAAGTATAACAATTCTAGACCAATAGCGTCATTCATAGACGCGGTCTTAACCATCGGTTTAATGTAAAAGTACACAATCAGCCCGCAGATGTTTAACCCTTGCAATACAGAGTCCCAGTATACTCATGTTCCTTACCATGCATGTCTGCTTTACACAGTTCCAATTTCTTTTGGACATTAAAAGTAAATCTAAATTGTTGAGATTCTCCCGGGAATAGTCCGTTGATGAGTACCTTCAATTTACGGTATAGACAAAATGAACACGACTGAGTAGAACAAATTAATACACATCAATTTAAGTGAGTGCGCGTTGAACCGACGAAATAACTTGGTCCTCTAAGGGTTAAAAGGGCCAGTTCTTTCTTTGATGAACTCAATACTCTGTGATCACGTTAGCTTTGTGTTTCGTGTAACTATCACGCACATTGTTCTTTATTTTTTTGAAGTGATGATTTTGTTCTGGCCTCTCTCCCAAGCACGACTTGCAAGAGTTGTTATAAAGCCCTCCCTCCATCCCGCTCCACCCATTCGCCATTTTTGATGATTCACTCCTTCCCAGCCGTTGCGAGTCCCAATGCCCCCTTTTTAATGGGCAAAACATTAAAAGCAGGTTTGCGTGACGTACACTTCCTCAGTCGCATCCCCTTATCTAGTCCACAAAGTTAATTCATGAAGTTTGAGTTTGACTTCCCCGCAAAACTTTTACCCGGTGGAAAACGAGGGAACGTACTACTTAAAGCAGTTTTCACTTAATAACCATTTTTCTTTTTAAGTAATTTCTTGCCTCTCATGCGACTCTCCTCTCTTAGTTCTGAGAGCTTTTGCATTTCCTCTGTCGCTGTCATTATCAAGGCTGCCGTGTTATATCAAAACTTATTGTCACCGTGTTGATTACAATTTCATCAGATAGTGTTACGGTTAAATTCACATTTTCATAATTCAATTTCGTTGTTTTTCTTTTTCTTTCTTTTCATAGGCTCGAATCTAAACTGTCGTTCTAGCATTGCTGCCAAGTTTGGCTAAAAATGACCGCATACCCAAACTTTCAATTGTTTTTGTGAATTTAAGGTGATTTCATGCGAACATTTTCCAGAATTCAATCCAATGGATAGCGCCACTCCAGCCGCTTTTAGGAAAAGTCATGTTTTTGGCATTTCCAATCGAAACCAAAGAAAAAAACGCAAAATCCAATAACGTCAGCACCTGCGATTTTTGGTATGGATATTTTGAGCCCAAAACGAGCATTTGTTAAGAATCGAAGCCATAAATTGTAAAATTCGTTTCGCCATAAACTTAGTGAGTGCGAGTGAGTGCAAGTGATACTGTGTCTATCTGCCTCGCTCGAACTCATTGAAGCTTATGGGGAATTTTGGTATTTCATAATTTTGGCTTTATTTTTGAATATTTTCAGCTTGAATTTTGTATGTTTGCAGGTGCTGACATTCCTCAAACTTGTACTTATGTCTTTAATTCTTAAATGTCAGTCAAAAATATTGACTTTTTGAGCAGTGCTAGTGGTGCTATCCATCGGATTGAAATCTATAGACAAGCTTCGCCTGGAATCACCTTGAGAAGACAGAATGAAGCGTTTCCGCACCTAAAATGGTTCACTCCAGACCAGTGCCGAAAGAAAGAAAGAGACTGAGAGAAAGAATTAACGGGAAGAGAAGAAAGACAGGAAGGAAGATCAAAAAATAGCCCAGGAATAACTTCTTCAGAGTAGCTCAAATTTTCAAAATTTGCCGGCGAAGGCTTTATATTAATGGTTTCATAGATTCACATCAATAACTTAAAAATAGTCTCAGAAAAGCTTGCATCTTCAGTACTTTCTGGGCACTGAATTCCATGAAAAGGGGATATATGAATGAAAACAGCTTTAAATAGCTTGAAAATAGTTTCATCAAAATATTAAATTTTCAAAATTTGCTGGGGAGGACTCCCATACCCATGACCCCCCCCCCTCATACTTCAAAAATGCGATCTTCTAATTGGAACGTCGCTAAATCCGCTCTTGCCCAGGAAGGGCTAAATAAAAACATGTTCAAACGGTTCAAGACAAGGCAATACGGAGAAAAAAGAATCACTCTGTAGTAACTATATTGTACAAGTCTTTCGCAAATTTTCTTGAAACGCAAGTTGATTTAGATTAAATTCACTGAGGTCTCTAGGCCTAAAGCAATTTAAGAGTAAATGAGACGGAACTTAAGATCGCAATACCGGTCGAGATACGCCTGGTGTGGCGTCAATTCACTTTACTCGCTCGCCTCTTAATGTGCGGCGTGGAATGGTAACAAAGTGTGAACGTGGCGAAAAAGATTTCATTTTGAAAAATGGGCGCAATAAATTCTTCCCGAAATTACACTTTCATCCTACTTCGCCTTCGGGAGAGGCAGAGATATCGATACGAGTGAACTAAGGAAGAAAGGTCACAAAATATATGAAGAAAGCCGTGTCGAGGGGGGATGAAAATAATATTCGCGTATTTCCCAGACGATTTCTTGCGAGCGCGAAGCCGTGAGCCGCGAGCGATGGGTAAATCTCTGTCAACTCCTTGCATAGTGTGCATTTCTGTAGGATTTGACTTTGTTCAAGCGTTTGACAGCCTTCAGCCCGTTTGGTCACCATTGGTCTTTCAAGACCCATCAACTTCAAACAATTTCAACAACTCAAATAATTAACTGAACAAACCATATTGAGTTCTTTATTTTTTATTTTAAGGACCATTCACATTCATAATTTTAAGAGCCACACTGGTCCGTGACCTATTTAAAAAAATGAAATAAAAATATGCCAGTAAATTAATTGAGAGACAATATGAGCTCAACATATGTTTTCTTCTTTTTGCAAAAACGATTTTCTTCATTTTACAATCACGCATTTGAAGGTGCGACAAGCGGTGGAAAGAAAACCAGACCCATTTTGAAAAAAAAAAAAAAAAATTGAAGACCTTTGTACAACCTTATTCTATATTTGTACTACTTCAAAGTAAACTAGGAAGAAAAGTTCATTTATCATCTAATAAAGGGAGGTAAGTCGATCTAACGTTTCAACATTTCACAATACTTTCTCATTCTTTTTAAGGAAACATAATTAGTAAAAATACTTCCAAAGCTTGTATTATCTTTTCTCCCGTTCGGGAGGATTGTTAAAAAAAATGCTAACAAAAATCAATCCATTTTTCTCTTTTGAAAATAGGAATTACACATAAATTGAGAGGAGGCATTTTGATACAGTTCTTTGATTTGCGAACCTTCGTTAGATGATTGACTTGACGAGTTGGAAATACAAGGAAAAATGGGGGGAAGGGGGGAGGCTTAGTATTTTTACATACTCTCTCAAAATGAAATATTTTTTGTGTTTTCACTATTTTACCAAATCTATAAGCTGACAATTGATGGGTACAACAAGTTGAAATTGATGTATCGGATATAATCGGTTTCGACCGATCATCAGAATATTACGTATCCTCAGCTTCCTAGCAATGTATTCTAACACACTTTAGCGAGAAATTTCAACTTGTCCCCCACACCACTCCTTCATGTAAAGTTTTCAATTGACTTTCAAGTTACACGCAGTTCCAACTTTCGTCCGTATCGTCGCGGCTCTTTATGACCTCGGCGTCAAATGATATGAGGCACCTCTAATATGTGTCAATAAAAATGAATTATTCTACCATAGGTTGTGATGAATTTGTTCTCACAATCTTTCATCTGAGTATAATAATAATAGCAGAACAAAATAAAAGAGAGAGAGAGAGAGAGAGAGAGAGAGAGAGAGAGAGAGAGAGAGAGAGAGAGAGAGAGAGAGAGAGAGAGAGAGAGAGTGAGAAAGAGAAACTTTAACTAGAACTTTAAACTTTAAAGAACTAGAAACTTTAAAGAGAACTTTAACTGTTCCAACTTTTGCTGACCTGCGCCTTGTAGAAAGAAGGGATTATGCGAGCTTTTGGACTTGTACCTACACCTAATGTAAGAGAACAAAATGGGAATTTGGATTTGGATTTCGTTTTTTTTTGGGGGGGGATGCAAAAAGGAGAGACAATGGGACTGTTCTTGCTAACTTACCATGAAAGATTCATATGTATAATCTCATGGGCGTCATTTAGGGGGGGGGGCTGGGGGGCAATTGCCCCCCGCAAGGATTTGAAGTCAGGCTCAAAAACTGGCACGAATTATATTGATGAGCAAAAAAAAAAAAGTCATCCGATTATTGCCCCCAAAAGACGGCTCTTTTCACTGTTCGTTCCTATAGCAGGAGTGGCATAAAACACAAATCATCCATGACTCCTGCGTTGCTTCGGACAAAATATCCTTTTTGCCCAAAAGACTGAGCTAATCGCGATTTGCCCGGCCGTCGGGTTTTGCCCGTAACATACATAAGAACGGTTCCAATACCATATTTACTTTCCAGCACACGACTCACGCGTTGTTCACAGCAGGCAATAAGTTGCACTTTATGCCCTCCAAAAAGATAAAAGAGCAGAATAAAGATATTTTAATTAGCAATAGCGTGCAAAATTCCACGTTACATTGCGCTAAGGTGGAATTCGAAATCCATAGCCCGCTCTCATTAAGGTAATTTTCAGCTCCATCGCAACGGATTACTTCACCATTACTTTTCTGCATCATTGAGTCTAAGTACGCTCGCATTGGTGCGCCATTGTTGCCAAATTTAGCGAAAGAATCGCTTCACATTTTAAATTGATCTAAAATAATGAATAACGAGAAGATTTTTTTGCTAGATCGCTGGCAATACTCTACGGAGAGAAATTAACATTTCTCGTTTGGTTCAGTAGTATTAATTATGAACTAGTAAGAAATTCCTTTTGACAAAACAATAATTCTTAATGGTTCAATGATTTTTGCTCGTAAATTATCAGAACCTTCCATTGGATCGATAGGAAATACTCTGATAGTTCCAAAAGGACTTTTTTTCCCCATTTCGAGAATGATGCTCTGAAGTTATCTTTTGCTATAGCTGTGATTGAATAGTTAGTTATTCAGTAAATTTCTGCGAATTTTTTTGTAATTAAAAAAATGCAAAAGTTACTGACCCACAAAATGACTTTACATTTTAAGGTGTGATGGTGAAGACACGCAGGTAAATACCATGTGAGATTCATTTCTAATTTGAGACTTTCCTCTATGCGTTTCTATGAAGAGAGTTACAAATTAAACAGGAGTCCCGCCATGACTACTGCGTAGCTCCGCCTTTTAAGAGCAACGATGGGGGAGCTAAAAGCAGGTCTATCTGATGTATCTCTCTTTCTCTCTTTCCATAGAGACACACAAAAAATAACTCAAATTAGATAGGAATCTCCCATGGTGTCTAGTGCGTAACTCTGCTACTGCGCCTTAAACTTAAAAGTCATTTTGTGAGTCTGTGAGTAAAAGTATTATTTTAGTACACTCGACCATCGTCAGCTTTGCTGCTTTATATCCGCAAGAATTATAACTATACTTATTGAATCGCTTACACTTACAGCAAAAGTTAGGAAGAACCTTAAAATTGAAAATTCCACCAGGAATCCTCAAAGAATTTTCTATTCAGTTCATACTTAAAAATACCCATTTTCTGTGTGTGGTGTCCAGTAGTGGCTCGTGCAATGTAGCAACAACGTATTCTCTCCATTTGAACCAAGGTAAAACAATCGATCTTCAGGAGGTGCGATTGCACCCCCACGATATCGATACTTTTGCATAGGTTTTAATGGAAAATAAGCATGGTTGCCAAATTACACGAGCCGCCACTGGTGGTGTCATTATCGTTGCCAGATGCGTCTTTCTTCCTCCGACAGAGAAATCATCACATTTAACATTGATTTGAATGAGCGATGTGATTATGCTATTTGGCTATTTTAATATTATTCAAAACGATTTGACAAGCATGCCATGTGATCATATACCCAGTACCTGCAAGTCTCGTATTTATTAATAAATGCGCGCGACTCTTGAGGATTTTGATGCGCGATCTTATGCAGACTTCAAAACCTACAATTCGCGATGAACGATCAAACGCCGAAAACTTTCTAGACACCCCTCCCCCCAGCCCCCCAGTCCCCCCCAGCCCCCGAAGGACCCCAATCAAAAGAGCTAACGCACGCATGAAAAGCTTTCAAATGAATTTCGACACGTTTAGAATCGCTCGCACGAACTAGCTCACTAGCGAGCTAAATTCGTCTTAGAAATTCGAGTCCCGTCAGGTTACACGATCCTCGGCGTGCCGAGCCACCGCACACTGGTCCAAAATATGAATTTTTTTAGACATAAACAGTTTTCGTTATTTGCTTCAGAAACGTTTTTAAGTCGTTATTTTCTATCTAAAAAACATGTCATCTGAATCATTTACTAATGTGACATCGTTTATTAAACTCATCTGTTTTTACTTATCTTGCCATGAATTGCTCATGACCTTGATTTTTGTCCTTGAAAAAATGTCCGGGAAATTCCATACTTGATCCCATTGTGCGCCGCGTAGTGGAGTGAGTCAATGGGGAGGCCGGTCATGGCGTGGTGACTTTAAATGCGCATGACTTTCTTAATACGCTAAGACTTTTGAAAGTGGTGCCATCGGTTTTATTGTAAAATTTCCTTCAGGAATCACCCTTTATAGTTTGTTTTTTGTGAAAACAAAACTGTAAAAAACATTCAACTTTGCATTTTTAGTCATATATATTCCATGTCCGAACTGTCCGACCCCTCTCATTGACTCCTTCTACTGTGCGCCGCACCGCGGCTTGTTTAATGCGCGCAATACCGCACACACGATTAAACAACCACACTGGATCGAGACATGGACTTTTCCGGACATGAGAAATTATTCCATTATTTTTGCTTTAAACCTTTACTGCATGATTTTTTTTTTTTAAATAATTTTTTTCAGCACAATTTTGATCTATGAAACAGGAAAAAATAGTGAAACAATTATTTTCATTGTTTTTCAATGGTAAAGAGCCTGAATATTAATTGTTCCAAATATGGCCTTACCCACATTTAGGTATCAATGCAACTGAAAATAAAGTTTTCAAGCTAAAAAAAAAAAAAAATAAGTTAAGTAGTAAAAAATAAGTTAGTAAGTTTCAATAGTTTTTTGTTTTGTATATGGTATACCTACCCCTGTGTTACTCCAAAACATAATAAAAATAGCTGCTCTCTTTTGAATTTTCAGTAAGCTATTATCAACCACTCTGCACGTTCTCTATCCTGTGCTGCGCTCTTTAGGACAAAATTGATAGTACTGACTCGTTTAGTATCTGTTCCATATGTGACCCACCATGCAGCAACAGTACAGCTTAAGTAACCTACTTTTAGATAAGGCTTCAAAGTAAGTGTTCCAGCTGGGGTCATCTGCAGTTATTAAAAGCATTTTAGTGTGGATGTTTCTTGTGAAAACCACACATGGAAAAAACAAAACACAGGAAAAAAACAGGAAAAAAAAAACAAAACAAAACAAAAACAAAAAACCAATAAAAACACTCTAGTAGCGGTGACGAAACTTTTGGTAAAAAATGATCCAGGAAAAGACTTTGGTAGAGCCAACCAAATCTGTGGTTCACCCATAAAATCGATTTAGTTACATGTGCAAAACCTTTGCTTGACTAAAGTCTTTTGCAGGGTCACTTTTCAACCAAAGATTTTGTCAGCGCTATACCAATGTCTTTATTATTCTGTGCACATGTTATTTGCCTTATTCTAAGCTTTTAATTTGGCGTTACAAGTTTAACCCTTGTGTGCCCAAACGGTAGGTGGAGAGGTTGAATTTTCATTCCAGGCCAGTTTTTTTAAAGATAAAAAGTTGACAATTCACCGAATCAAGTGAAGCTTCCATGTATCCCTCGATGAAGGTATTGAAAAGCTTTCCACAAAAAATGGGAAATTGTCATTACATTTTTCCGAATTTATAGGTGAGAGAGTTGACGGGGGGAAAATTCACCCCATTTTGGGCATCAACGTATTTCCAACCAGTCTTATTGGATTAGAAAAATTGTTCTTTACGTGATCGTATTACGCACAGTTTGCTTTATGCAAATTCGGAAAATGTAATTTTTGGGGGATTATCGTACATGATTAACACGTAAATTTCAAACTTCAAAGAAATCATGTAGGGATGTTCGTCGCGGTTTTTTGAAATATTTGAACTTAGTACTTTTCTGGTCATTTCCTCCCCCAAAACATTTAAAAATAAAACAATTTGGGAAAAAAGAAACACCAAAAAACCGGACAAATTATAATTTCTAAAAGATTTTCATTATTTTTTCTACTATTTTGCGGACTGTATGGTTTTTACAAATTTGAAAAAAAAAAACCGCTAAAAAAAATAAGTCATTGGCAATGGTTTTAAATTGGGGCGAAAGTTCATCCCCCGCCAAAAAAGGCGTGGAATACGTTAGGCACAGGAAGGCTAAGTTAACTCGCCGTATATCAGTGGCGTCGCGTGCAATTAGGCAATAATGTATTTTATCCATTTAAAGGCATGTAAAAGATCGAATCCAGGGGGTGCACGGTGCACAAGGGAACTTTGATGTATTTAATGAGTTTGAATGGAGCAGTTGCATTGCTGCCAGATGGCACGCGACGCCACTGCCGTATATTGATCATAGTCTTGATTTTAATTCGTAAAATTGTGTCCAAAAAATGCCAGTCCATATCGATCCACTGTGCGATGTTCAGAATCGGAAGCATCTCCGTCATAGATTCCGGCAATTCTTGAGCGGAGAGATTTCGGCGAAATGACTGAATAGGTTAATTCCGGAATAGACGGAAAGAGGCTGCCTCGATCTGTCGAAAGCACGCGTGTTTTGATTTGGCTTCGACGAAACATACAACTGGCCAAAGAGAGGCTGGGGTAATCAGTGACTTTAGTCAAATTGACGTGTCTTTAGTCGCCCCATCGCAACTCAACCATAAATGCGGTTAAGAGCGGGATATTGGGAATTCGCACCACATCATAGTTATACCGCGGGAAGTCTTCGGAAAAGCTCATAGGATGTTCTTAGAAGCAATTCTGTCGCGCAATATACTTTCTAGATATGCGGGTCGCTGAAGCGAAACTGTAGGCTGATTATGAACAATTGTGTCGGAATGCCATTGAGTCGATGTTCCAAGTACGAGTTATTTTTAAGGCCTGTTTCATTCCGATAGCAACCCTTTCATCTCTGCGGACATTTACCGATGACTCCTGAGATATCGTGCACACATTGTAGAGATTAGAGGGTACCTATCGGAATGAAACCTTTCCTATGACAATGCCCATAAGAATAAAATACAGTGGCGAGGCATGAGATTTGGCAACGTTCCCTTTTCCCCATTTAAACACATTAGAAAGGTCGAAATGCCTGGTCATCGCTGATGACTGAAGCGTTCAACTTATTTGCCGAATTTAAATGGAGAAAATACATTGTTTCCAAATTTCACACTTCGCCACTGATAACATAACTCAATAGTGACTCGATACGATTACGATACTATACAAGGTGTCCGAGAAATGAGTTCACACTTTTGCTGTGAGCGCCTGGTTGATTGTAAAAATCTGAAGAATTCAGGAATAATCTATTACCCCTAAGCGACTTCAGAGAAAATATCGGGGGGCTCCCACCCCCCCTTAAGGGGGGCCGTAGGCCCCAAAATGTACCCCGTGTTGCCAATATATCGCATATTTCAGTAAAGTATGGGGTAGCATATTTTTCTAAAGTATGGGGTAGCTATTTGGCCGCCATTTTGTTTTGAGAGCGGCTACTGAAAATCTGAAAAAACGAAATTACTCAGTTTTTTGAGCCCTTTTGAATGATGAAATAAAAAATAACCCCTGCCATTTGAAATATGCGATATATTGGCAACACGGGGTACATTTTGGGGCCTACGCCCTCCCTTAAGGGGGGTGGGAGCCCCCCGATATTTTCTCTGAAGTCGCTTAGGGGTAATAGATTATTCCTGAATTCTTCAGATTTTTACAATCAACCAGGCGCTCACAGCAAAAGTGTGAACTCATTTCTCGGACACCCTGTATGTATTATAATCAGCCTGCTGGATGGATCCAAATAAAATCATTTGAAATCTTTCTCGACATTCTCTCGGTTTCAGGAATGTACTTCTAACGACTTTCATACAATTTCCGTTTGCCCTACAATACAATATACATAAGAGCATTTACTAAGTTTGTCCATCCAATATTTTCAACCATCACATGATTACATGTCCAATTTGAATTTTAGCCCCATTGGTGAAGAATTCTTGCATCTTTTTTTTAATCGTTATCGCTGTAGTGTTTGCGGATATTTAATCAATTTTTTTACAGTTTTTGAATACATTTTTCATGGGAATTTCAAACTGAACTAATTTTAATAATAAAACTTGGTTACCAACCATCCAAAAGCTGCGCTGAGCGTACGGTCCAAACAAAATATGTGACTATTTTCAATAGAAAAAAAACCGGTGTTGCGCTTGTTTCTCTACAGTTTCTCACCTTAAGGTGAAAGCCCCAGTTAGTTACAGACAACAGAATTACACAAATAGCCCGAAATTTCAACAATTTTAGAAAAGAGTAAATTAGGGTCAAAGCTGAACTATTTAAATAATTTTTTTTTATTTTTTTTAATTTTTTATTTAAATGTTTTAGCTTTGACCCTAATTTACTCTTTTCTAATATTATTAGTTACAGACACCCCCTAAGAACAGTTCCAGTAATAGGCACCCCAAAAGGCTGATGCACGGAAAAAAAAGAATGGTGTAATTTACCATTCGCACAGCTGATATTGGCCCCTACCAGAGTTAAGGTAAACTTGACCAGAGTTATGGAACATTTGACCAGGTATCAAGTGAAATTGACCAGATTCCTGGTCAAATGTTCCATAACTCTGGTCAAGTTTATCTTAACTCTGGTAGGGGCAAAAATCAGCTTTGTGAATGGTAAATTAAACCATTCTTTTTTTCCGTGTGCCTTGATCTTAAAATAGAAAGATAGTTATGACTTAAAATTACTTTCAAGTTCTGCTATTTCGATGTTATCAGCATTTCAATACAACTTCTAAGTCCAAAACATTGTGCATTTGTGGCAAAAGAATTTAGAAATGTTGGGTGTCTGTCACTGGTGCCGTTCGTAGGGGGTGTCTGTAACTGGTGCTTTCATCTTAATAGCTGTAAAATACATTTATTCCCATCTCTGTCTTAGGGGCTTCAACTGACCATTGAAAATGTTGGACCACTTATTCAGAGTGGCCAAACATGTTTTTTGGACAAGTAAGAAGGCGGAAAAAGAAGGAGAGATAGCCGAAGCTTTACTGAAGAGAATCAACAGAAGCAGCAACCAGTCGACCAACGCTGAAGAAAACATGAAAACACCGAGAGAAGCAGAAACGATCACGAACCGAAACCGCAGAGAAATCAGGCACAAAAGAAAATTGGACTCAACAAGTTTGGTTTAAAATACGCTGGACGTTAACCTTTTAAGGGCCAAGCCCGAGTATACTCGTTTTTTTCTTCTCTAGTGTTTCAATCTTCATTCCGAATAAACGTGACTTGATGAAAACATGTACAAGATAATATGTCTTCAGGCGCCTTCAATGCATCGTATAGGCAATTCCAACTCCCCCGAGTACGAACAGTTAACTACCTTACCTTTATAGATGGAAGAGTGCCATCTTTTTGAAATAACCTGGCCCTTAGAGGGTTAATTGCTGTTGGACATAGTGGGTTTAGACTCCGAATACGGACAGTTATCATTTGACGAATGTTTCTATAGACATTTTTTGAAGTGTAAATTTTTTCTCACCATTATATTATTTTTCTTTGATCTTCATGTTCGGGTATCAAAAGTTTGCAGGATAAATATCGTCTTTACATCAAGTAGACATAGCAACTACTCGCTTCTAAAAATTTATCTGTGAGGAATCACACCATTTTCAAAGCCGACAACATCGCAATCCCACGAAAACCCTACAATAGAAACCTCCAGGAATTTTCCACCTTGCGCTTCACAAGAAACTCCTCTACTCGGGTTGAATCAAAAGGATCAGGCGGAGGGAAGTTGTTCGCAGTGCATCTGAGTAGAAAATCTGCACGCTGTGAATTATTTTGCTCGATACGCGACGAACAAATTAAACTGTTACTTCTTAAAACTATAGGGACTGGAACAATGCACGGTTTACGAGACGGATCCGTCTGTCGACCAGGTTCAATAAGAGAGTAGAAAACAGAGCAGAGAGTAAAAGCTCCTAACCTTTATAGAAGTTGGCAATCAGGCCATTCTCACATCGCAATGCACTCACCGGTCTCGGATCGGAATTGATAATTTACGAGAGAGAAAATAAGGGAACCAAAATTCAACCGCGATTCGTCGAGTCATTTCCAGGAAGTTTACGAGAGGAGCGAAAGGTTTAGGTGGTTCTCAGATATTCGAAACATGAATTTAGCACGGATTAAGCACGGATTAAGCTCGGAGAAGTGTTAATGGGGCTGTTGCAAGCTTTTTAAGCGAGCCATGTAAAAGGCAAGCTTCTTCCAATCGTTTTGATGCTTCCAATGTATATGTATGTAAACAATGATACAGTAGCTTAACACAAGTCAAATGGCAGCGGTGACAAACACTGGCGCAATCAGGATCTCTTCCATCTCTCTCATTTCCCATTTGAATGTATAAGTTGGAAAAGGACAGAAAGAGGGGGTTTTATCCCCTTGTCCACCCTTGTCTAACACACGTTTCTTAATGGAGGAAAGAGAGTGATGAAGAAACTCTCGTTGCGCTATTGGAACCAAATAATGTTAGGTCCCGCGCATTGAATTGCCTGCATCTTTCGTGCGGTTTCCACCAAGCAGAGAGCTTACGCACGGTCACATGACCGTGCGTAAGTTACGCTTGGAACCTAACATTATTTGGTCCCTGGGCATCTTGGATTTGAGGCAGTGTCATTTTTTCGTGTCGTATCTTGTATGTTGGAAAATGATTGGTTCTCATGCCCAGATTTTGTTTGATTTAAATACATGATTTGAAGTCATTTTATGCCATCATTGTTTTCATTTAATTTTGTTTTTTTTTTAATTTTCTATAAGTACTTCCTGCTTTTTTCGGTTATATCCAAATCGTTTAGTGTGTGGTTAGCTTCGTCTCACACGCACACAGGAATTACTATGTTTACACACAAACATGAGTGTTGCTAATCGTTCGTTTACCTCTACTGATACGTACTTTTTTTGAGGTGAGTCCGTAGTGCCATCATCTCTTCACAGTCCAATGCGGCCTGTTGAGTGGAGACTATGATGCTTGTTGAGGTTTTTGGATTTGACTTCGGGCTAAGGACCCTCTGTCCCGAACGTTTTTTTTGGCCGAGAACAGAAGTCGTTTAGTTTTGGAATTACAGTTTTGGTCCCAGTACTTATTGGGCACCCTAAGCGGAAAGGGTTTCAATCTGAAGACAAGTTTCCGAGAAAGCGAAGACTTGAGTTGAACGTAGCTGAACTGTCATGATCCTTGCAAACATATTTCAAGTGCTTTTAATAAACTCTTCGGAACTGAGAATGTAAGGATCTCTGTACAATGTCGAACAGAAGGATAAATTACCGGTCATCCGAGATCGATACAGGTCCCTCGTGAAGTGATAACTCATTTATTTATTTATCGTTGAGTACCATCGCACAAAAGTCCTCCTCCTACATAAAAATAACTCTTGTCCGGTGTCTATATATAAAGTGGATGCCCGTACACTCCTTTTAAACTGGAATTTATACGTCAAGTTGGAGGTAGCAGTTATACTCACTCTCTCTCTCTCTCTCTCTCTCTCTCTCTCTCTCTCTCTCTCTCTCTCTCTCTCTCCTCTCCTCTCCCTCTCTCTCTTTCTCTCTCTCTCTCTCTCTCTCTCTCTTCTCTCTCTCTCTCTCTCTCTCTCTCTCTCTCTCTCTCTCGACTCTCTCTTTAAACTCGTTCTTTGCCGTAACTCTCAGCTGTAAATGTTAAAAGCATTCTGTTCTCTGTAGAAATATTATACGTGTATTTGAATTAGTAGCCATAGCCATTGAGCACGTTGTTTCAAGATTGCGTGGATCCAATATTTTAAACTCGCTGAAGCACCGTGAACTTTAATTTGTCTGTTGAAAGTGAGAGGGGAGTAGGCTATTTTATAAGCAACCTCAGCAGAGGAAGTTTTAATGGGCGTATGAAAATAACCGTTGTGAAAATATTAGAGATAAAGTTGTTTTGTGTACCTACGTATGCACAAGGTACATCAAAAGTTAAACTTATTCCTACCAATGTTTTTACGGTGAATAAAAAAAATATCGAGACCGCAGTGATCATATGATAATTTTATAGTTAAACGGTCGGGTGGTCATTAATTGACCCTCTTAACCCAAAATAATGAGAATCTGGCGGATTAAGCCTTGGGGGAGGAGTATAAAATATTATAGCTGTTTTACCAATTAAAGAAAATGCAGTCACGTCACTAACGTGAGTATACAAACAACATGTTACTTATATTTTTCCATTCACTTTGTTAGAACTGAACTGGTGTGTGTGTGTGTGTGTGTGTGTGTGTGTGAGAGTGCGTGCGTGTTTGTGGGTACAGCTTGTTACCTCTATGACATTTCGCAGGCGTTTCCTCTATTTGCTTGTCCCCTATTAAAAGTACGTGTTCGCCAATTAAAGGGGAAGAAAAAATTCCGAAGCACGATACCTTGTCCGAGATTCACGTTGAATCTCTGAACCTCAATCTCATAATGACTTTTTTTTAAACTGTTCAAACTTTGCGAGCCTGACTTGAATTTTCTGATTGAAATTACGGAACGTATTAAGGAATTGGGGTAGATAGATATTCCTTTTAAAATAATAAGAATTCTTATTGATTCAACGAGAATTATCATTGGTCCAATTGAATGTTCTGATTATTCAGAAGAATACAAGAAAGAATCGTTGTATCAATAAGAATTGTTATTATTTTAAAATTAATTTTTTTTACCCCATTATTAATAATACGTTCCTTTATTTCAACCAGAAATTTTTCTCCGTGTGTGTGTCCCGCATTGGTAAGAAACGCAGGTCATTTATCGTCCACTCACATCGCGAGTGACAGCGCGGCTCTCAGCACATGACTATTATAAGATGGACACACGTAAGTGGACATAAAGATTTTTAAAGGTTGTTATTTCTTATAAAAATCTATTTATACTTACAATCTTACATATTCGAATTAAATAAAAATATTTGACTTGTGCCTTTAGAGATCTCTTGTCGACGCACTCTTTCGTGAATAATGTTAAGAGGCAATGGCGATTTTAATCGGTCGATGCTGTAAAATGTATCGATTTTGTCTCGATAGAGTGACGATAGATTGATTACGGTAGATCGATAGATCGATTTCTCACGAGCCACGCTGCTGTTGATCTGGCAACTCCTATGTAAAAGCTTCATATAGGGTGGGAGGGGGAAAAATAAAGCAAACACTATCGGTATTTAATCATTTTGTTTTTGAGCTCCGGAATTTTTTTTTGTATTTTCCTAAGGACCCTATTAGTTCCAGCATCTTTCGAATTTCAACACTCGAGACCCTTCCTCCTCTTCCGAGTTCCTTATCGCGCACCCCCTCACCGCCTTTTCTACTAACCCCCCCCCCCATCCCTCGCACTACGGTCACCACCGATACCGCCCCTCTCCGCGCCGACTACCGGGGTTTTTCGTCTTCTGCTCTTGCCACTTTATTGCCCAATAAATTAGTTTTATTTTTGCTGTTCTCCTCGGCTCCTCGAAAATCCCGAGTTTTAATAGCGGGACACATTTCTCCGGGATCACGACACAAAAATTACTGCAACAATTTTGCTTTTAACGGTTATATTTTATTTGCACTTGATTCCTTTAAGTTAGTTTCGCTCACCTTGAGTCGTGGAAAAATGGAAACATACTTGCCAAAAGTGACCGAATGAAGACATTGAGTCATAAAGACCGAGCAAGGTTTTGGAAAAATGGGGCAGTTACAAGGGTCTGAAATGTTGTGTTTTTTACAAAGGAAATGAAAGTACTTGATGAGCTGGGAACAAAGATGCCTTTGGTTTCTAATTAAGTCCCATTGTTCCGGAGATGAGATTTTGGTCCAAAATACATTGTTTTCAATGGGAATTCCGCGTAGTGACGTCACTACGCACACAATTTTTTTACAACTGTACACGTGTGTATCTCCAAAATCGAGAAACTTATGAAAGAACCAAAGGTACCATTGCTCTCAGCTCATCAAGTGCTATCATTTTCTTTACAAAAAATACAACATTTCTGACCCTTGCAACTGCCCCATTGCGGTGTGTATTTTGCATGCTCTCAGGAAATGCTCAACAGTTGCATAGCTCCACGAAAATTTGAAATCTTTTTCAGGTAGTATTTTGGTAGAAACCGCTGCCAAAGAAACTGACGCCATATTGGGAAAGCGTTTGATTTGGATTTCAAATTTTTTAATTAGTTTACATCTTTTACATAGGTTAGTTGCAAAATTTAGCCACAGCAACATGAATGACCGGTTCACTTGTTAAATTCCGTAAAAATAACAATGAAAGAATCAAAAAGTATCAAAATCCACCCACGAATCCGCAAAGGAGTTTTATTCAAATGATAGTCAAATTATTGATTAATTTTCAGCAATTGTTTTGGAACTGCCATTCTTGTCAAATATGATTGGGGGGGGGGGGAGGACACATTCTGTAAGATGTACTAACAAACGCAACAATTTTTGTCATTCAAGAATGCACACGGCGCGGTAACAGTTGCTTTGATGTGACCAAGGGAGCTTTTTTGAGATCACCTCTCCCGGTATCATGCGTTGGCAAAATACCTTTGGCTCACAAGGGATAAACTTTGAGAGACAAAATGCACGGAAAAAAAAGAATGGTGTAATTTACCATTCACATAGCTGATTTTGGCCCCTACCACAGTTAAGATAAACTTCACCAGAGTTATGGAACATTTGACCAGGTATCAAGTGAAATTGACCTGATTCCTGGTCAAATGTTCCATAACTCTATGGTCAAGTTAACTCTGGTAGGTGCCAAAATCAGCTATGCGAATGGTAAATTACACCATTCTTTTTTATCCGTGTGAAGTCACTAGCTAGCTTAGTATGTTGAATTGAGAGTAAGTACATGTCGACTTTACTTTTTGGACACAGTTTGTATATTCGTCGCGAAAGATTAGAGAGGTAAGAAAGAATAGATAAGAGGGAAACACTCGGATAAAATGAAGGTTTGCATAATTTCAGCTCTCCACTTTGATACGCTAAACTCGGGAAGAAACTTCAGAGCTTGTCGGTCGATCGGGGATGCAAAGTGGAAGAATCTGACGTTTGAAATGCAAGCGATTTAAGCTCTCTGTATCGCTGAGACGCGGCCGTCCGGATCGATTCATAAACAGAGCTCACAACTCTATCCGGAGCGTGATCGAACAAATCTGAACATTATTGAGTGGTGAACTGGTGAGCGGAAATTGTTGTTCCACGGCAACAAGTGAAAATCGGAAATGTGGGCTAGAAGCAAGACTCAACTACCTTCTCCGCTTTGCAAACTGCGCTGGACTCGATGGAGGGGATCTTGATGCCATAAATTACTTGCAACCCGGACTTTTAAGGCCCCCTTTGCGATGCCGATTCAACGGGGTTTGTCAAGTGCTTAGGGATGGCGAGTGAAGGGTGGGAGAACGTATCGTCGTATTTGCCTGTTTTCTTTGCATGAAAGTATATACCTATTAAGAAGCAGGCAAATTTCCTTTACTAATCTGAGTGCACGGTTATCATAAGTAGTGCTAGCGTCTAAAGGGAGGGGGACTCGAAAATTGATTAATTTTTTCCCCGTCCCTTCTTTTTCTTTTCGTTTATAAGTTAAAAGATGGATTCGAATAACTACGAAATAAGGAAAATTACCTTTGTATTAGGACCCTTCTTTTCTTCGTTTTCTTCCCTCGCCGCACCTTAAAGCCTTCCTGCATCATTTTTTGAGTTCTTCTTCGAAAAAAAGGGATGACTTTGAGCCCAAAAAGCTGCCCCCTTCAAAGGCTGCCTACGCAGAGAACATCCCCCCCACTATGGTCTGAGATCGAAAAATAATATCGAAAATCAAAAACTTTTATATGGCTTCCGAAATTTTAAGCTTAATTTAAAACTTTCCAGTGACATTTAATTACTCGAGGAGAAGGACACGCGGTCGTCAGAGGCGTCGCGTGCCATCTGACAACAATGGAACTACTCCATTTAAACTCATTAAATATATCGAATTTTCCTTGTGCACTGTGCACCCCCTGAAATCGATCTTTCACTTGAGTTTACATGGGTAGAATACACTGTTGCCAAATTGCACGCGACGCCACTGCGCGGTTGCCAGAGGCGAGTGAGGAAAAACTCGCGTAATTCACGAACCATCGAACTAAATTTAAAACTATACCTCGTTAGAAAGCTAAGAGTATGCTGAATAAAATCCGTTTTACAGATTTTATTTATCTTCTCTAGATGTAAAGAATGTTCCCTTACTTTACAAATAATCCTCGCAGTTAAATCTTCGTTGCACTCATATCCACAAGCTTTCAAAGTAGCTGATAAAAAAATCACACGGACAAAGAAACCTCTTCTGGATTTACTATCTCAAGACGAGATACTGAGCATGAATAATATTAGTTCTTCCTTTGATCGTTGGTGCTCGCGTTTCTAAGTCATACCGAAGATCATACGCAAAACAAGGCGCAGTATTTTATAGATTTCTAGTTAGTCCCTCAGCCCCCCCCCCTTGCACTGCATGTTTCTTTCGTCTTCAGTGAAAAAGAAAAACAAATGACAGCTTGTCGGAAAGTAATGTTAAATACGATTAACGCTCCGAATGATTCTGCTTTTTCATGGTAATGTAACATAAGGCAATTATTCGTCTGACTCTGCTCCTACTTTATTTTCTTCTCCATCAATTCTCTCCTTCCTGACTGGGGAAGAAAAAAAGATAGAAAAAAAATTGGGAGAGCAAGAAAGCGCGGGAAAATTGAATAATTCGTTTAGCGAGATTGGCTGCTCGACTCGAATGACACGTCGGAGGAGACTAGAGTTACTACGTTTAGGTTCAACTTTTTGAATCCTCACAAAGTTGTACTTTTTTAGGTTTTTTTCTTAGCTTTTACATTAAAAAAAAAAATTAATTGCACAGTGACTTTGATTCTACTTCCAGACATAGAGTTTAAATTTAGGAACATTTCAAAAAAAAAAAAAAAAAATCTTGATCATAGTATTCTTAGTTTCTGAGTAAAGTGTACCTAAAGATAAAACAACGCAAGTCACGGCAATACATTGAAGGAAACCAAAAAAAGTACTCACATTTACATGTTTATTTTTGGTCTTAGAGGGTTAGTCTGTGTTTTATCCAATGACGTTTATGTACAAACAAACAAAATCGAAGTATAACATATTGTAAATCATTTTCTTTAGTAAAAGATACTCTACAAGAATCAATTTGAAAAAAAAACAAGTTGGAACTTGCAACACTGGAACAGTGTTAGCAAAGAGAGCATGAGTGTCGGCCGTAAATCATTGTAAGTGTGGAGTTCCATATTGATAGTACAAAACTGCGACAAAGTCAATCGCAACGCTGCATTTGTGTTGGTATAACAGTGATCGCTGTAAAAATAACTTGATAGATCAAAGTGGGAATGAAAATTTACTTATAGCGTGTTGAAACAGTTGTTCACGAGGCGAGGTGAATACTGTGGTTTTGAAAATCGATTTCGATAGTGATAGTTCTTTTAAAATCGGATGACGCAATACCAATCCTAGCAAGCCGCAAAGTCTAGTTTAGTTATTTGGGACTTTTTTAGATTTCTCTCGCCTGAACCAAAGTCATCAGGAAGGAAATTCTTAATACCAATCCTAGCAAGCCGGAAAGTCTAGTCTAGTTATTTGGGACTTCTATAGAATTTTCCTCGCTTGAACCAAAGTCATCACGATGGAAATTCTTCGTCTTTATGGTTTCAGCTCTTTTTGTCTCAGATTAAAAAATGAATGTTAATATTGATCAAATGTCATCCGACACTCATCAAGGCCCTTAAGGAACGTAATATGAACTTGAAAAAAGCTCATTCGATTTTTAAGGGAGCTTAAACGGTCCATGAGAGACGAAATTCGCGGATACAGAGTATCCACAGCTTGTTTCAATGTTCGATCTGACAAGACCGTGCGCCTTTGAAAAATCGATATCTCGATAGTGAATCGATGTATTGCAATTCGATTTGCACCGGTCAAAAACGCTTGCTTGTGACTGACAACCTCGAAAATTTCAGATCCATCCGAGTTTATTTAATGACCTTACAGGACCTCTCGCGGCCGCAGTTAGACATTTCTTGTCAGAGTTACGCTGAAACGGGGAGTAGTTCCCCCCCTAAGATGATATTTTTTGGCTCGAAACTGCATTGGGCCCTCTCGGGACATCATTGGGACCCGAAAAGAAGCGGAACCGATATAATACGGCACACGACTGGTTCGTGAGAGACGAAATTCGCCTTTTTCCAGCCTCCAGCGCCCCTCTAAGGTCGATCTGACAAGACCGCGCGCCTTTGAAAAATCGATTTCTCGAGAACGAATCGATGGATTGCGCACTGCGGTTTGGATTGGGCGGTAGCTTCAGTTTTTAGAAAATTCTTGAAAAAAATTCAGATCCATCCAAGTTTTTAAACGGATCTTATGGGACCTCCGCGGCCGCAGTTAGACATTGTACGTGAGACTTACGCTGGAGTTGGGGCCACGCCCCCCCCCCCCGATATAGACTTTATCGGTCCGACATTTGTCAGGGCCCTTAATGAACTTCATGTGAACTCAAAAAACTCACATATGACTTCTCACGGCGCATGCTAGGTCCATGAGAGTCGAAATTCGCGGATTTTAGAGAATCTTAGATTTCTGACCCTATACCGCGCGCCTTTGAAAAATCGATATCTCGAGAGTAAATCGATGTATTGCAATCCGGTTTGGACCGATCAAAAGAGTAAGCTTACCGGTACTCGCCGTTAAAATTTTGGATCCATCTGATTTCATTTTGAGACCTTACTTGAGTTACATGGACCCCAGTTGGAATTACTTTTTTCGGAGTTACGCTGGCAAGGGGGTCGCTCCCTCTCTTGGAAAACTGTGGAGGGGCCCTTTGCTGGGGCATACATTCTTTTTTTCACCTTTTTTTTTTTTTTTTTTTTTTTTTTTTTAATTTTATATTTGTGTCTAATCTAAGTTGGGGGAGGAGGAGGAGAGTACCTGCAAGTCAACCGGCAATTTACTTTTGATAGTGGCTGCGGGTCGAGGGTGCGGATTGCGGACTTTTAACTTGTTGTGGGGTTTACAGGGTGGCCGTGTCTAAACTTATGAGAAAAGAAGGCAACCACAGACCGGAAGAACGTTCAATTTCTGGTTCAGAGACCATGGACAAAGACATGGGCACCCGCAAAACAATTGCCCGGAGGGGCAACTTTTTGAATGTCAATGGAAGGTCTAGGGGACACCACCTAGAGACGGGCAAGTCTAGAGAACCCCCCCCCCCCACTTCCGCCCAAAATAGAAAATAAATCAATTATCCTTCCAAATGATAGAAATTGTGAGTGATTGTAGCATGTAGTTGTATCAAAAGTAATTCTATTTTTGACGTGTTTGATATTATGAATAAAGTGACAGCATCAGATGATAGAAATAGTAAAAAGCTAAGTACAACTATTCCTTCTTTATTTTCATTGTCCTGATGAATTCTAAGAGTTAACCTATTTAAATTAACAAAACCAAAACTCTTGCCTATACATTCTCTAATCATGTAATTATCGACCAGAGGATTCTGAATTTTTAAGGAAGTTCGCAAAATTCTCGTTGCCAACGGTAGTTGCCAATGTAGACACGTTCATACTAGTAGATTTTAAAACTTCTTTCGGCGAGGGAGATGACGGGTGGGAAGGATGATGTCGTCTGAATCAGGAGGGGGTGGGGTAAAAATCAGGGGGAGATCTAGATCTGGGGGGGAGAGGAATCCTGAAAGTGGGGGGCGAGCTGTATAGTGGCAAGGGGTGGTTGGGCACCACTGCTTAGGGGGGGAGGGGGGCTACTTCCCGCCCTGCCCCCCCCTAAATTACGCCCATAATTAAAATTGTAAAGTAAACTAAGAATAAAGTTTGTTAACTCTTACTCCTTTCGTTATTATTTGATCTTCGAATGTTCCGATTCTTTTTTATTGTAAAGTTTTGATTTTTCTGAATTAGGGGGAGGGGGGGGGCGCCGCGCCGCGCCGCCCCTCGGGGAGCGCCCATTGACAGATAAGGGAGAAAGGTAAGTGTGGGAAAGCGCACGGGAATCCGGCGTAGTGTGCCGCAAAAATTACTACCAATGGCGGATCCAGAAAATTCTTTTAGGGGGGGGGGCTTCACGCCTATGAATTTTCAAATTTGCAGGGAGAAATTTATGGGATTTTTTCTGTTGAAAAAAGGCAAAGGCTACCGTGAGTTGGGGGGGGGGCGTGCCTTTCCCGAATCCGCCGCTGATTACCATGTAACACTGGGCCACGATGACCGATGTCGCATAAAACCAGGTAGAAGACCCGTGGCGGGCGTGGCATCCGTGATGGCTGTGAAATTGGGATGAAGTAGATGGACACACATCATTCATGCAATCTGCACAACGCGGCAAGCAACTGTTGTAGGCGTAGGTGCAGTAGTTCGTGGGGAGGGCAAAGGGGACGGGAGGTCGTCGCAAAACCATGGACGAAGATATAACTAAGGACTGCCGACTGTTGTTAGTCCTGTTTTGCTCTCGACCCCAGCGCTCCAAGCAGCGGTCAGCTGAACTACTCTTTCAAGTGAGCGATCCTGGCAATGTGTCCATGCTCACATGCTGTGCTACTGCTAAAACCGTTGTTGGAGTTGGTCTGTTATGGCATGGCTGTCAACTGTTGTCGGCGACCAAGAGGATCAGATAACTCAGTATCTCAATGGAAGATCGAAAGCAAGGGAAATTCAGAATCAACTTTGGACAAGGTAACAGAAATCATCAGCAAATTAAAAGAGTCGCCTGATCTCTACTAATAAAACAAATGTCTATGTACTCTTTCTTGTTTGATTCCGTTTTGAGGTTAACTGTGATGTATAGTATTTCAGTCCTTGATTAATCATTTTCGACAATTCAGGAATCTTTCAAGAAATACTCCAGACGTTTGCTTTTTAGCGGATTTTGCTTCCTTTTAATTCGCTGATCATTTGTTCCCTTCGTTCAATCGTGATTCAAATTACCTACACGGTATACATTTGCGGGAAGGCATGGGAGAAAGGGAGCCGGAGCGGCCACCGCTGCAGCGGTTCGTTTTAGTTGACCCTTACTGCTGCTTGGAGCGCTGCGGTCGCGCTCGAAAACCCGCTAACAGGTTTTAACAGGGGCGGAGATAGGAAGTCGGCAGTCCTTAGTTATATCTTCGTCCATGGCTCGGAATGGTCTTAAAATTTTCCTTAGGATTTGATCTAGAACGCAACGTTCTTACATTTTCGAAAAGTTAACTCTAGCTCTCGCAATTAACGATTAAAGGCGGAAAAAGCATGGTTTCTGGACCGCGGAACAGTGGCGTTATCTAGCGGATGAGAATCTTACTACAGATCGCTGAGGATTCACCTTAAAACGCAACGCCGATCGCGTTCCCCAAACGAACTCTTTTAGCGGACCGAAACATCAACAATAACAGGATTGGAAATTTGAAATCATCTAAATGCATTTTAAATCGCAGAATGCACGAAACATGGACACAATCCTCTGATATAAAACCTCAATATCTCATACAGAAAATTTCGTTGAAGTCTGATCCAAATTAGTAACGTAATTACATTCCCAAAAATGCTTAACCTCAATCTTGACCAAAAACTCCCGCCACAAAGAAAAAGCGACAAATTGGGAGGACACCGGATTGGCGGAATCACATGGGTCAATCGGTCCTCGAGGACCCGTTCTCGATACTGAAACCAAGCGATCCCCCGAGCGGACCCCCGAACCATGCCGTTCCTATAAGAAAAGCATCATTGACCTTGTAGAAACGATTTCAATAGAGCATGACACTCATGCTCTAAAAAAAAAAAAAAAAAAAAAAAGTCCTTTAAAAAGCGATAACCTGACAATTTCATTGGTGGCCTGGTCACGCAGTTTATCCATTAGACTTTCACTCTAGATAAACATGTGTAGCTCGTTAGGCATGGCAACCAGGACCTTCTCTGTCTCTCATTTTCTTTTATGAATTGGAAAGTATGGTAGGAAAGTGTTTCATTCCTATCCTGTGTTTTATCCTTGAGGAACATGTACTTATATTATATCAGGGAGAGAGGGAAAGAGTGAGAGAGATATCCAAATTTCCCATTTCTCTCATTGTGTAATTCGAATGTTTCCTACCATAAATGGCACCACTGTCAGGAGGAGCCATTTCAAACGATAGAGTTTTAGAACTCTCCGGAGACTTATACAGAGGCGAGAAAGATTACAGAGGAGGTAATTATAGGTCTTGTACCTATTGTCTAATCGGGTGTTGTGAGATACTCTGGAATCTTCTCATAAGCGGAAAAATTTGTAGATCCCGACCCCTGAGATCAAAATAAAGAAATAACTGTAAGATGAGCAAAACAGACCGCTGTTCGGGCGAGGCTCGTTTTTCTTCGGAGTTACCTCTGTGTTTTAGACACTCCGAGTGGCAGCTCGTATATCAGGGCTGCCGTTTTGCGTATAATCAATGCTATTTTTCTATTCATCGATGATTCCACCGGTTGAGAAAAGATTACACAGTTCAGTTCAGTGTATGACTGTAATGCACGAAAATATTCTCATATATAATCTTTCCTTAATCGGTGGAAACTCCGTTCATTACTTAAAATATCCGCAAGTTTTTTAGAGTAATCGACGACTCCACCGGTTGAGAAAAGATTACAGATGCGAGTATTTTAGTTTATTATAGTCATACATTGAACTGATCTGTGTAATCTTTTCTCGACCGGTGGAATCATCGGTGAATTAAAAAATAGCATTGATTATACGCAAAACGGCATCGGCAGCCCTGTCCTATAGCTCTATGGTAGAGAATAACTTTGGAATTAACTGTGTAAAAGAGACCGTTGCGTTAGAGCAGCAGAGAGGACTGCTTGTTTTAATTGAGTCGCCGGGACTGTGTTACTGGGTCAAAGGGAGAAGCGCCATTGTAATCTGGCAATGGGTAATTCAGAAAAGCTGTTATATACAGGGTGTCCCAGACCACCCGTGTAGGTACTTTTTCTCAAAAACGGCTGGGAGTAGAGAGCTGAAACAAAAAGTCAGAGAGGGAATTGACCCCAAAGAATTCAATGAAAATATTTTCAAAGCCCCCCGAGGCCCCCCGGGGGGGTTTTGGGGGGGTTCAAAACACATTTTTCCATTTTCGGCGGGAAAAAGCCAATAAAAGGTAGAAAAATAAGTTCAGATTCTGAAATAACAACTCATTGCCGACAATTTTACTCCAGTAACTTTTTCCAGAAAACCCCAATTTTTGGGGTTATGGGCCCTTTTGGAGGGAAATTTTCATTCGGCCACTGTGACCACGCTATTCAATATTTTTCAAAAAACTAAAATCCATCTGAAAGAAGAGATCGAGACCTTTCGATTGATGTGCCACATAATATCTAAAAATGAAAAACTAAGGCCCCCACGTAGATTCCAAAATTTGGGGGTCTTTGGGCCCCGCCAAGTAAAAAAAGTAAAATAGCAAGGTATGGCTTGTGATACATCGATCGAAAGCCCTCAAAGAGTAGAATAAGATGACGCAATCCAAAATTGTCTACAATCATTACTTTCAAAATGGCGGCCATTTGAAAATTATGGGTGTTCAAAGGAAAGTCCTGGGAAAAGAGGCCAAGAATGAACGATACATAGATTAAAAGGCCTTAAAAAAAGCAAACACATGGCGCAAACCGCAAATCTATCCGCCTCTTCAATCAAAAGTTATGACCGATTGAAACTTGAAGGGCTCAAAAAGGCCTATTTAAGGCTGCTTAAATTTCAATCGGTCATAACTTTTGATTGAAGAGGCGGATAGATTTGCGGTTTGCGCCATTCGTTTGCTCTTTTTAAGACCTTTTAATCTATGTATCGTTCATTCTTGGCCTCTTTTCCCAGGACTTTCCTTTGAACACCCATAATTTTCAAATGGCCGCCATTTTGAAAGTAATGATTGTAGACAATTTTGGATTGCGTCATCTTATTCTACTCTTTGAGGGCTTTCGATCAATGTATCACAAGCCATACCTTGCTATTTGACTTTTTTACGTGGGGGGGGGCCAAAGACCCCCAAATTTTGGAATCTACGTGGGGGCCTTAGTTTTTCATTTTTAGATATTATGTGGCACATCAGTCGAAAGGTCTCGATCTCTTCTTTCAGATGGATTTTAGTTTTTTGAAAAATATTGAATAGCGTGGTCACAGTGGCCGAATGAAAATTTCCCCCCCAAAAGGGCCCATAACCCCAAAAATTGGGGTTTTCTGGAAAAAGTTACTGGAGGAAAATTGTCGGCAATGAGTTGTTCTTTCAGAATCTGAACTTATTTTTATACCTTTTTTAAGCTTTTTCCCGCCGAAAATGGAAAAATGTGTTTTGAACCCCTCAAAACCCCCCCGGGGGGCCTCGGGGAGCTTTGAAAATATTTTCATTGAATTCTTTGGGGTCAATTCCCTATCTAACTTTTTTTGTTTCAGCTCTCTACTCCCAGCCGTTTTTGAGAAAAAGTACCTACACGGGTGGTCTGGGACACCCTGTATATATGTACTGCTATAAAAATAGGTGCTTTAATGTACGTATTTGATTTTTTTGGGGGAAAATGTACATCCTATCTTTTTATTTGTCCTTGATCAATGACAACATACACAAGCATGAAATGATCTGAAGAACATATGACGGCCTCAATGGGTCTGTTGCAAACTTTAGCTGCGACGATTAAGAGAGGTAAATCTAATGTAAGATCGCCTGAAAAGTCTATTGGTGGCATCAGAAAGTCTTAAAATGAAATAATAAACTCACAGGAGGCGTTAAATGAAATCCAAGATGGCTGAAAAATACGAGCAATCACCGAGCATGCACCGTGAACATCCAAGGATGGCTAACTTTGACAAACTCACTTGAGGTAGAGGTTATGTATTTGTTTGCGTTGTGATTGGTTGTGTTCGATATTGTAAGGTTGGCTATCCTTGGATGTTCGTGGTGCATGCATACAAATTGCTCGATATTTCTCCGCCATCTTGGATTTCATTAAACGCCTCTTGTGAGTTTAGTATTGCATTTTTTTGACTTTCTGATGCAACCAATGGACTTTTCAGGCGATATTACATTAGATGCAACACTCTTAATCGTTCTAGAAAAAGTTTGCAACAGACCCATTATACACTTTGGGTGGATCCTAGAAAAATAAGAATCAGATAGAAATTTGCAGTTAAGAGTATTTTATTAACCCTCATACTCATACACAGTGGCGTCGCGTGCAATTCGACAACAATGTATTCTACCATTTAAACTCATGTAAAATATCGAATTCAGGGGGTTCACAGTGCACAAGGAAAATTCGATGTATTTAATGAGTTTAAATGGAGCGGTTGCATTGTTGCCAGATGGCACGCGACGCCACTGCTCATACATCTAGCTCCGTAATTCTTCAAAGATTGGTTCCTTTCCTGTGAACTGCAACGATAGTAGCACAGAATAATACAATCAGAACGGAAACTCTGTCGGATTTTGAAGCAAATTCATTTCGCGTCCGCCATGTTGGGATATAGGATGTTTACATCTGGATTCGCGCGCGAAAAAAAAATATAGGACATGATTCGCGAAATTTTCATTCTGAAATGCCATGAGTATAAAAGTGAGGCCGGAAACTTAAGATTTCTTTCCAGAATTTACAGTAATAAATGAGTTTCAACACAAATCACACTCGTCCACTATGTTGGGATATAGGACCTCAGCGTTGCCTACTGGTGCCGTTAAATTCCAAACTAGCTTCCATTTGGCTCTTATGGGAGTTTCCGTTCTGATTGTATTATTCTGTGATAGTAGAGCCTACTATCGTTGTACGAACAGAACGTACAACAAGGCTCTTAATTTAACGGACGTTTAAAGGTATTGTACTTGTGAACGCAAAAATGTTGACTGTCAGAAATCATGTGGAGCGCAGAAGGTTCCCGTAATTACATGAGGATTCGCAATTTTATCTTGAAGTCTTAGCTGCCAATAATTTTGCCTTTGTTAGCACTGTAGATAATGTTGTAGCAAACGTTTGCAATAGACTCATTGAATAAAAAATAAAATAAAAAAAAATCTGAGCCGTGGCACCTCATACACTCTTGTTCGGTTGCCCATGAGACATTTCATTCTTTGTCAATTCTAATTCACGTGATAGTGAGCATGCAACCACCAACCAGGTCGCTGAGGTTTTATTGCATCGGTGGATTTGATGCCTTATTACCTTAGAAAACATTTCTTCTCCAATCAAATTTTCTATTCTATAAACCGTTCGTGGAAAGAATCACCAACGCGCATTTTGACTTTTGAGACTGGTTTTCGGGAAAAGAAAAGAAAATCCTGTGACTGCAATAAAAATGCGTTGCGTCGCACATTGGGGTATATGGATCCTATAATTCGTAGCCAAAAGACAATAAGTCTAACGCCGAAACAGTGGCGTAGCCAAGAATTTGTCGAACGGGAAAGGGGTGCAGGGTCCAAAAATCGTCAAAGGGGGTGTCCCGACCCCCTGGACCCCCCTCCTTTGTCTACGCCGCGCGCTTCACCAAAACTGGTAACATATTCGTATTTTTCATTTTTTTTTTTTTTTTTTTTTTTTTTTTTTTTTTTTTTTTTTTTTTTTTTTTTTGCGTCATGTATTATTACGTTCAAAAGGAAGTTCCTTAATTGAATTTTTACTCTTTTAAGTATCGGCAACCTTCCAACAAGCTCGCTGCTTTCAATTGTTCAAAGAGTAATCAGAATGCCCCTTTCAGAGTACGCCATGAAAAATCGAAACTTCTATTGGAAGCAACGAAAAAAATTAACAATAAGAATTTCGACCAGGGTCCTTTCTTTTGAAAGTCATAGTACTACGAACCGGAACATTTTCCCATGATTAGTTCGTCAGTAATCCAGCAGAGAAGTTATTATACTTGCCGCTGTCCGATTCGGCTCCCGCGTGATGACTGTATAGCAGCAACGATATGTTAGAGGTGCTTAGTTCCGTTTCCGGTTCGTGTAGAATAATATCTGTGCGGTATGGAGAAGAATCAAAGTAAAAGGTAGTATCATTTCGCGAATTTGCTTTTTTTTCTTTTCTTTTAATTCATTTTGAAAGGGTTTATGAGACTTTTAAGAAATTAGGGAAAAATTGTAATTTAAAAAAAAAAAAAAAAAGTGAAAACTCGTTTTTCAGAGGTTCATTTCATTTCGAATTTTCGAAAAAAAAATTAAAAGGAAATGCAGTCTAAAAAGAGTGTTTAAAAATTTAAAAGGGAGAAAATGCTCGAATACGTACAAATCCAAAAGTTCTGCGACTTTTAAATTCGGAAATATTGAATAGTGAAAATCGTAAAATAGTACATTCATCACTAATCACCGACTTTCCTAGCTTTTAAAATTGTTCCCCCCCCCCCCCCCAGGGATGTTTGCTGGTCTCGTAAAAATATAAACCTTTTCCAGTTTTTTAATTTTAAAATTTGACAAATAAATGAAAAACATACAACAATTCGGCCTCAGATCTAGGGATTAAAACCCCATGTGTCGTAAGAATCACCAACGGAAGTTTTGAGACAGGTTTCAGGGGCGTCGCGTGAAATTTTGGCAACAATGTATACTATCCACTTAAACTCATGAAAAAGATCGAATTCAGGGGGTTCACAGTGCTCAAAAAAAATTCGATATATTTAATGAGTTTAAATGGAGCAGTTGCATTTTTGCCAGATGGCACGCGACGCCATGACTGGTTTCCGTGAAAAGAAAATAAAACCCTGTGAATCCGCGGGGAAACGCTTGCGTCAGCTCTACCCCCTCTCGAACTACCGGCGCGGCGTTGGCATCGATATTTTGGGGCTTGCTGTATAACTATACACACACTAACACACACACTCACACACTCAAATTAAATCGGTTTCGGTCTTCGGAAGTTGGGCCGAGGGGGGTAGGGTGGTCGAGTCAACGACAAAGTTTATCTTGTCTCCTCTTGTTCGTTGCGGTGGTGACAAATTTAGCGGGAAATACAACATTTTTTCTTCGAATTTAATCGGTAAATGCATGTAATTACGCTCAAAGCGGCAGCCTTGGTTCCTTGAGACGCGTCGCCGAGAGTAAATCATCGGGAAAACAAATTTTCCCAGCTCCTTTCGCATGCACTTTCGGCCTTCGGGAAAACGGAAAAATGGAGGGGATGAAAAAAAAAAAAATGGGAAGTCACGTGGATTTATTGCATTTTCAATTTTGAGAGGGATGCTTTTTCAATGGTGAGCGAAACGATACGATAGGATCCACTCGACCTCGTGGATTCGTGCACGTTGGCTCTAAGCAAAGCGTCGGCTTTGTCGACAGCGCAAGTATATCGACTCTATCGAGCAGGGCTGCCGTTTTGCGTATAATCAATGCTATTTTTCAATTCACCGATGATTCCACCGGTTGAGAAAAGATTACACAGTTCAGTTCAGTGCATGACTATAATAAACTAAAATACTCGCATCTGTAATATTTTCTCAACCGGCGGAATCGTCGATGACTTTAAAAAACTTGCGGAAATTTTAATTAATCAACGGAGTCTCCACCGATTAAGGAAAGATTCCAGATCAGAGTATTTTCGTGCATTACAGTCATACATTGAACTGAACTGTGTAATCTTTTCTCAACCGGTGGAATCATCGGTGAATAGAAAAACAGCATTGATTATACGCAAAACGGCAGCCCCGCTATCGAGTGAAGAAGAATCTCCCGCTTCTTCCATGGCACCCCCTCTCTCCTCCTAAAGTGATGAAGCGAAAAAATTTTCTCGGAAAATTGTCGATTGAATTCTACACTGCAAAGTCTTAAAGGAAGGGGTCAGATGCCGTGGTTCGATCGTCTAGTGTGATTTATGTGGTTACGTATTAAGGGGACATCGAAGTGGAATTTTGTCAAAGATGAAATTTTTTTAATTCCCCCAACTATTTTTCCCCTCCACAATCTAAGGCTAATTTTCTCATTATTTTTTTTTTTTTAAGTTACGATGATTATGACCTTTCAGCGTTCATAATGTTTATAGCAACTACACCGATTTCAAGGATATTCACTCTTACCCTTTTCTAGGACCTGTTTTTAGAAGAATTAGGTTTTTGTCATTTTTTCCTCACTTCAGCAAATTTTTCTCAGAGATTACAAAATTACAATCATAGCGTGGCACGCTTCACCAATACATAACTTGTATTGAAGATCTGCTTGTTTTTTGTTGTTTTTTTTCGGAATAAGCTGACACTGTTCTGTTTACTATAACAAGACCGTTTATGAACATTTCGATTCTAACATGATTTACTGGGTCATTAAATTTCAATTATCATTCATTTTTTTTTAAAAGTAAATTTTAAAATGTTGCCGAAATTACAATTTTCAAAAACGCGGCTGTGTCAAAGCATGCAAAAGAAGTTAAAGCTTAGAAACAAACAAAAATTTCTCTCAAATATTTTTCACCGTTCCAAAGAAAAGTGTACCTAAACATTGAGAAAATTAACAATACGGCGACAGGCAATTCACAATCCCCTTATTAAAGTAGTGCTTTAGTATCTCCATTTTAAGGCTTTAACAAAGAATGAGGCAATATCGATTCATATGTATGGTTCACCCCTTTTGAACACCAATATTTTCCATTCAATGCGATCCCAGTTTAAAAATGGGTAGTTATCTGTATTGAATGACGGTGCTCCAATTAAAGCGGGCTGCTCTTATTCCGAATAGTGTTGAAGCTCATTGATGAGTAAGTATGACACATCAAGAGTGATCGATGGTTTTGAATTTGAGTGAATCTGAATTCATTACAGTTTATAAATTCAAGTTGAAAAGAAACGGGCAAACAGACCGATAAAAACCGCCTCCTCGCTGCTTTATAATGAACGGTCATTATAACAATCATATTGATACATTCCGACCTCGTTTTCGGTTAGGTTAATAGTAAAACAGGATACAGAAAACATGATGAAAAACGATATAAAGATGTTTTCGGTTAGATGAATAGTATAGATAATACCTCCAGGATGCAGAAAACATGACAAAAAACGACATAAAGATGTTTTCGGTTAGGTTAATAGTATAATACAGGATGCAGAAAACATGATGAAAAACGATAAAAAGATGTTTTCGGTTAGGTTAATAGTAATACAGTATGCAGAAAACATGATGAAAAACGATATAAAGATGACACCCGAGTTTCTCAACAAGCGCGGTTCTGGTATAACTCCTCGCTAACTTACAAGGGTGCAGCGCTTCTTAACCTTACTAAAAACAAAACTATAAAACCAAAATGAGCCCCAGGGACCATTAAATGTTCGAGACGGGTGGTCCTCGAAACCCACACGGAGAAAAACTTCTTATTATTAAATAGGGGGAAAAATAAATTAATTTTAAAATAAAAATAATTATTATTAGATTATTAATATCTTATTGAATATTGGTTTTAAATGAAAGTGAAAGTTTTGCAGAGTGACTATCTGGACAGAGAACTAGAATTCAACTATTACCGTGAGAAAGTTTCATCTATTTGTTTCTGATGTCATGCGCCAGTTTCTTCATAGAAAAAAAAAACTTTCTAAAAGAAACAGTCACGTCGATTTCTATTGTCCAGATAGCCACTCTAAAACACTTTCACTTTCGTTTGAAAGACATTTCATATGAACTTGTTACAGCATTTCTTGAAACTTTGAAGATTAAATGAAAATAAAGCAAGCAAACCGAACCTACGTGAAAATCTCCGTAAAATATTTACGTCATGTCTACCTCCTTATAGTTTCATACTAACGTGAAGTGGCGGCTCGTGCAATGTGGCAACCATGCTTATATGGCATATAGAACTATGCAAAAGTATCGATGCCTTGGGGGTGCAATTACACCCCCTGAAGATCGATAGTTTTACATAGGTTTAAATAGAGATAATCCATCGTTGCCACATTGCACGAGCCGCCACTAACCGAACTATTGTTAAAACTCGTTGAACTCAACCTTTTCTAACCCACCCAATCCTAATCTAACTGAACCTTATACTTAACCTAACCTAACAAGAATGAGTGAGGTAGGATATTTGTTTATATTCCCTTTTGATCGTGGTGACGTTGAGACTTAAGTCATCACAAAAACTGCCCATTGAAACCTCATGTGCGGTGCAGGATTCGCCAGTAAATTGTACCTTTGTCGAGTTAAATATTTGAAAGCCGAAAGTAAACTGGAAAAACTTCTCGTCGCAATTGTGTTGCCAGATTCAACTGCAATTACTTGCAGTGAATTTTCATTGAATATATCAGCGGGGCAAACAGAGTTGCATCCATCCCTCTCATTTCTCCTTTAGCTGTGCAAGTTTGAATCAAGATAAAAGGAGAGGGTTTTACCCCGTTTTCTAGCCTTCTTTAACAGAAATATTTCAGTGGGAGAATGGAGCAAGATAGAAAATTCCTCGTTGCGCCGCTCTTTGGTCTGACAAAGAAATAGATAAAAAAAAAAAAAAACGGCAAACAAATCGATAGAAAAAAGTCATCAGTAATAAAAACTTTTTTTGTCCAAAAATTCCGTGTTTTGAACGACAGTGCGCCGTTACCGAGTTCCTCTCCCACCTCGCGCGCCCCTCGATTCTAGCTCGCTCGGTCTTTATAACCGCAGCGCCATTTCCCACCCGTGCATAATATACTCGTGATCCGAGACTTGCTAGCGAGAAAAAATAAAAGGAATAATCGGAGAAGGAATTGGAAAAGGAAATGAGAGGAGACAGAGTTGAGAGAGAAAGGAGAGTGAAGAAAAAAGGAAAAGGAAATAAAGAAATCGGATGAAACTGTTAGAGTGGGTGAGAGAGAGAGAGGTAGAAAAAGAGAGAGAGAAAGAGAGGGAGAGAAAGAGAAAGAGAGAGAGAGAGAGAGAGAGAGAGAGAGAGAGAGAGAGAGAGAGAGAGAGAGAGAGAGAGAGAGAATAGTTGTAAAGCAGGAAAAACTTCCTGGAGTCTGTGCCGGAGAAAGTGTTTATATCGCTCCTGTTATTACTTAATCTTTTTTCTCCGCTTCCACCCACACTTACCACTGATCTTTCATACGATCCAGTGTTGCCATATTATAAAGTGAGGAACAATTAGAAAAGAGAAAAAAAAAACCCGTAAGTCGCTCCGTTGCGAAGTTTTGTTAATGCAATGTCGATCATTAATTTTAGTATAAAGAATCGAAGCAAAAAAATAAAAATAAAAACAAAACCGAAAATAAACAATGCGCGCACTTAAAATTAATAAAGTTCGCCCTAGTGGCGGCTCGTGTAATGAGGCAAAATGGCAACATCGAATTGTCCCTATTTAAAACTACTTACTTATTCTACCAGTAGAATAATATGGCAAACATCGATGTAAGATTGCTTTGTATAATTGTTTCATCTCATATAAGCTTTCGAAGGAGTGTATGGTTGATGGAGGCTTTCCAAAGTTTCTTTAGACACCGTGTTTCCGAGACTGAGCCTGTCACTGGATTCTCGTTACTGACCTATCTGTTCATTATTATACCACGTTATGACGTCATGAGCGTCAGGTGGGTCAAAAAAGTGGGGGAGGAGCAGGAAATAAAAAATTTACATTTTTTTTTTTTTTTTTTTTTTTTTTTTTTTTTTTTTTTTTTTTTAAAAATCAAATTCTTACCAACCAATCAACTTCTTATCAATTCAACGTGTTCCAAAAGTAGAATTCAACAGTTTTTGAAGTGCGCCAATCACTTTGAAACTTTTTACACGTCGATTTTGCTCCCATTTTCTAGCCTGTCAAATGTTTCCCTCTTTGGCTCAGTCTCTCTATCCTTAAAAAAAGTATCGTAGGCCTTATGACGCAGTGGCGGCTCGTGCAGTTTGTCAACGATACTCTTCCTCCATTTGAATACATGCGTAACAATCGATTGTTGATGAAGCGCTGCTTCACTATCGGATCGATTATTTTAAATGAAATCAAATGTAGGAAAAATATGGTTGCCAAATTGAACGAGCCACCACTGTTATGACGCTGCATCTATCGGTAAGATAACGCCACACCGGGCAAGGGATGTCTCCACATCCACAATCAATTTATCTCCATTGAATATCTCCAAGGATATCCCTGTGCCAGTCAAATGAAAGAAAAACGATCAAAAGAGGATTCCCCCATTTTCCTGTATGCCTGAGTAATAACACACGCTATTACGATCGAGCGTTTGGAAAAAAAAAAAAAAAAAAAAAAAAAACCTTTACTCTGTGAACGAATGGATCTCAGAGGTTTTCAGTGTCACAATCGTAATTTTCGCTGGTCTACATGCTCACAAGCCGACTCGTAACTCATCCGAAGCAAAAACTCGGAACCACTCCATTAGTATAATTGGTAAAATACAAAACAGAGTCAACCCGGTTTAAGAGATATTTATTCTCGAAACAACAACAGAAAAGCGTGTACGATTTCTCTACATTCATTTCGTTTAAAACGGATTGAATATCATATCAGAGGATGATTTCGTAACATTCGCGACTGAATGATTCAAACACAAATTCAGTTCGCGCGCAACTCGCGATACAGTGTGTCCAAGAGGTCCTCATCAGTCTTCAGTCGAAAAAACACAGTTTTAGGCAACGAGCTATTCATTTATCTAGAGTGGCGGTTTAATAGGTAACCTGCGTAACCACCATGGGGAATTTTGAGGTTAGGTTTAAGCGAGTAATTTGTCCATTTGTTTCTGTGTATTTTGATGCGGCACGACGCACAGAGGATCTAACCATGTTCCGGTCCACTGTGCGGTGGCGCCGCACCAAAATACACGGAATCAAATGCACAAATTACTCGCTTAAACCTAACCTACAAATCCCCCATGGTGGTTACGCAGGTTACCTATTAAACCGCCACTCTAGATAAATGTATAGCTCGTTGGTTTTAGACAACGAGCTATAACAATAGAGAGGTTTTCTATAGTTCGTGCTTTTGGAACACCAAAGGAGGCAGTGGCGGCTCGTGCAATGTGGCAACATCGCAATCTCTCCATTAAACTATGTAAAACAATCGATCTTGAGGAGGTGCAATTGCACCCCCAATATATCGATACTTTTGCAGAGGTCTAAATGGCAAATAAGCATGGTTGCCAAATTGCAACCACGATGGAAATCTCTTACAGACATTTTCACACAGGCTCAAATTGTTTGCCTCAGTTTGTTTAACCTTAGAAATGCGACAAATCCAATTGGCTATCAATCCAAAATTAAAATAATTTTTCTCCCATCACTTCTCTTCGTGGTTCTCCGATAATCCAAATTCAACTTTTCCAAATCTGTAATCTTTGCCTTTCAGTACCCTGCAAAGGTCATCGTAAAGCAAAGCTCTGTAACCAAGTATATTTCTCCGATATATTAGATAAACTAACCCCTCATTCTATCTATAAGCAGCCCACTAGCATGACCAACGAGCTATATGCCAATGGAGGGACTCTGGGACTGTGCTACGTTGTAAGGTCTATCCCAAAAGTGTGATAGCATGAACGATTTGATTCTGGCTTGTTTACCTCTTTTGTTTTATTCGCAAAGCAAAAATTAAAATTAATTCAGTAGAAATTGGGTTTAAATATGAAAGTGCAAGAATTTGAGAGTGACTATAATAATACGTGGACACACAGAATTCGAGCCCAAAGGTGAGAAAATTTTGATTGTTTCTGTCATGCGTTAGTTTTTTTTTTTTTTTTTTTTTTTTTTTTTTTTTTTTTTTTTTTATCGTTTCAATCTTTCCAAACGGAAGAGTTGTATCGATTTCTGTGGTCAGGTATCAGTTGCGTAGCGTGCAGTTTGGCAACTTTGTAACGTGTCATTTAAACCCATTAAAAAGATCGAACTATAGGGTGTTCGGTGAACACCTTCGCATTAGACCTTTTTACAAGGGTTTAAATGGACAAGACACAACGTTGCAAAATTGCGAGCTACGCCACTGCCAGGTATCCACTCTAAGATAAGTGCACATCGTTTCAAACAAATTTCTAGTGAATTTGTTATAATAGCTTTTTTTAAAAAAATTTTGAGGTTAAAACAAGTTGGAACTTGCAACACTGGAACAGTGTTAGCAAAGAGAGCATGAGTGTCGGCCGTAAATCATTGTAAGTGTTGAGTTCCATATTGATAGTACAAAACTGCGACAAAGTCAATCGCAACGCTGCATTTGTGTTTGTATAACAGTGATCGCTGTAAAAATAACTTGATAGGTCAAAGTGGGAATGAAAATTTACTTATAGCGTGTTGAAACAGTTGTTCACGAGGCGAGGTGAATACTGTGGTTTTGAAAATCGATTTCGATAGTGATAGTTCCTTTAAAATCGGATGACGCAATACCAATCCTAGCAAGCCGTAAAGTCTAGTTTAGTTATTTGGGACTTTTTAGATTTCTCTCGCCTGAACCAAAGTCATCAGGAAGGAAATTCTTAATACCAATCCTAGCAAGCCGGAAAGTCTAGTCTAGTTATTTGGGACTTCTATAGAATTTTCCTCGCTTGAACCAAAGTCATCACGATGGAAATTCTTCGTCTTTATGGTTTCAGCTCTTTTTGTCTCAGATTAAAAAATGAATGTTAATATTGATCAAATGTCATCCGACACTCATCAAGGCCCTTAAGGAACGTAATATGAACTTGAAAAAAGCTCATTCGATTTTTAAGGGAGCTTAAACGGTCCATGAGAGACGAAATTCGCGGATACAGAGTATCCACAGCTTATTTCAATGTTCGATCTGACAAGACCGTGCGCCTTTGAAAAATCGATATCTCGATAGTGAATCGATGTATTGCAATTCGGTTTGCACCGGTCGAAAGCACTTGCTTGTGACTGACAACCTCGAAAATTTCAGATCCATCCGAGTTTATTTAATGACCTTACAGGACCTCTCGCGGCCGCAGTTAGACATTTCTTGTCAGAGTTACGCTGAAACGGGGAGTAGTTCCCCCCCTAAGATGATATTTTTTGGCTCGAAACTGCATTGGGCCCTCTCGGGACATCATTGGGACCCGAAAAAAAGCGGAACCGATATAATACGGCACACGACTGGTTCGTGAGAGACGAAATTCGCCTTTTTCCAGCCTCCAGCGCCCCTCTAAGGTCGATCTGACAAGACCGCGCGCCTTTGAAAAATCGATATCTCGAGAACGAATCGATGGATTGCGCACTGCGGTTTGGATTGGGCGGTAGCTTCAGCTTTTAGATA
This sequence comes from Trialeurodes vaporariorum, assembly GCA_011764245.1. Taxonomy (NCBI): domain Eukaryota; kingdom Metazoa; phylum Arthropoda; class Insecta; order Hemiptera; family Aleyrodidae; genus Trialeurodes; species Trialeurodes vaporariorum. The sequence continues at coordinate 64,062,630 of VMOF01000320.1, read as the reverse complement.
ATTCTTGAAAAAAATTCAGATCCATCCAATTTTTTAAACGGATCTTATGGGACCTCCCGCGGCCGCAGTTAGACATTGTACGTGAGACTTACGCTGGAGTTGGGGCCACGCCCCCCCCCCCCCCCGATATAGACTTTATCGGTCCGACATTTGTCAGGGCCCTTAATGAACTTCATGTGAACTCAAAAAACTCACATATGACTTCTCACGGCGCATGCTAGGTCCATGAGAGTCGAAATTCGCGGATTTTAGAGAATCTTAGATTTCTGACCCTATACCGCGCGCCTTTGAAAAATCGATATCTCGAGAGTAAATCGATGTATCGCAATTCGGTTTGGACCGATCAAAAGAGTAAGCTTACCGGTACTCGCCGTTAAAATTTTGGATCCATCTGATTTCATTTTGAGACCTTACTTGAGTTACTTGGACCCCAGTTGGAATTATTTTTTCGGAGTTACGCTGGCAAGGGGGTCGCTCCCCCTCTTAGAAAACTGTGGAGGGGGCCCTTTGCTGGGGCATACATTCTATTTTTCACTTTTTTTTTTTTTTTTTTTTTTTTTTTTAATTTTATATTTGTGTCTAATCTAAGTTGGGGGAGGAGGAGGAGAGTACCTGCAAGTCAACCGGCAATTTACTTTTGATAGTGGCTGCGGGTCGAGGGTGCGGATTGCGGACTTTTAACTTGTTGTGGGGTTTACAGGGTGGCCGTGTCTAAACTTATGAGAAAAGAAGGCAACCACAGACCGGAAGAACGTTCAATTTCTGGTTCAGAGACCATGGACAAAGACATGGGCACCCGCAAAACAATTGCCCGGAGGGGCAACTTTTTGAATGTCAATGGAAGGTCTAGGGGACACCACCTAGAGACGGGCAAGTCTAGAGAACCCCCCCCCCCCCCACTTCCGCCCAAAATAGAAAATAAATCAATTATCCTTCCAAATGGTAGAAATTGTAAGTGATTGTAGCATGTAGTTGTATCAAAAGTAATTCTATTTTTGACGTGTTTGATATTATGAATAAAGTGACAGCATCAGATGATAGAAATAGTAAAAAGCTAAGTACAACTATTCCTTCTTTATTTTCATTGTCCTGATGAATTCTAAGAGTTAACCTATTTAAATTAACAAAACCAAAACTCTTGCCTATACATTCTCTAATCATGTAATTATCGACCAGAGGATTCTGAATTTTCAAGGAAGTTCGCAAAATTCTCGTTGCCAACGGTAGTTGCCAATGTAGACACTTTCATACTAGTAGATTTTAAAACTTCTTTCGGCGAGGGAGATGACGGGTGGGAAGTATGATGTCGTCTGAATCAGGAGGGGGTGGGGTAAAAATCAGGGGGAGGTCTAGATCTGGGGGGGAGAGGAATCCTGAAACTGGGGGGCGAGCTGTATAGAGGCAAGGGGGGTTGGGCACCACTGCTTAGGGGGGGGGGGGGGTACCTCCCGCCCTGCCCCCCCCCCTAAATTACGCCCCTAATTAAAATTGTAAAGTAAAATAAGAATAAAGTTTGTTAACTCTTACTCCTTTCGTTATTATTTGATCTTCGAATGTTCCGATTCTTTTTTATTGTAAAGTTTTGATTTTTCTGAATTAGGGGGGGGGGGCGCCGCGCCGCCCCTCGGGGAGCGCCCATTGACAGATAAGGGAGAAAGGTAAGTGTAGGAATTTGCACGGGAATCCGGCGTAGTGTGCCGCAAAAAAAATTTCTACCAATGGCGGATCCAGAAAATTCTTTAAGGGGGGGGGGGGCTTCACGCCTATGAATTTTCAAATTTGCAGGGAGGAATTTATGGGATTTTTTTTGTTGAAAAAAGGCAAAGGCTACCGTGAGTTGGGGGGGGGGCGTGCCTTTCCCGAATCCGCCGCTGATTACCATGTAACACTGGGCCACGATGACCGATGTCGCATAAAACCAGGTAGAAGACCCGTGGCGGGCGTGGCATCCGTGATGGCTGTGAAATTGGGATGAAGTAGATGGACACACATCATTCATGCAATCTGCACAACGCGGCAAGCAACTGTTGTAGGCGTAGGTGCAGTAGTTCGTGGGGAGGGCAAAGGGGACGGGAGGTCGTCGCAAAACCATGGACGAAGATATAACTAAGGACTGCCGACTGTTGTTAGTCCTGTTTTGCTCTCGACCCCAGCGCTCCAAGCAGCGGTCAGCTGAACTACTCTTTCAAGTGAGCGATCCTGGCGATGTGTCCATGCTCACATGCTGTGCTACTGCTAAAACCGTTGTTGGAGTTGGTCTGTTATGGCATGGCTGTCAACTGTTGTCGGCGACCCAAGAGGATCAGATAACTCAGTATCTCAATGGAAGATCGAAAGCAAGGGAAATTCAGAATCAACTTTGGACAAGGTAACAGAAATCATCAGCAAATTAAAAGAGTCGCCTGATCTCTACTAATAAAAAAAAATGTCTATGTACTCTTTCTTGTTTGATTCCGTTTTGAGGTTAACTGTGATGTATAGTATTTCAGTCCTTGATTAATCATTTTCGACAATTCAGGAATCTTTCAAGAAATACTCCAGACGTTTGCTTTTTAGCGGATTTTTCTTCCTTTTAATTCGCTGATCATTTGTTCCCTTCGTTCAATCGTGATTCAAATTACCTACACGGTATACATTTGCGGGAAGGCATGGGAGAAAGGGAGCCGGAGCGGCCACCGCTGCAGCGGTTCGCTTTTAGTTGACCCTTACTGCTGCTTGGAGCGCTGCGGTCGCGCTCGAAAACCCGCTAACAGGTTTTAACACGGGCGGAGATAGGAAGTCGGCAGTCCTTAGTTATATCTTCGTCCATGGCTCGGAATGGTCTTAAAATTTTCCTTAGGATTTGATCTAGAACGCAACGTTCTTACATTTTCGAAAAGTTAACTCTAGCTCTCGCAATTAACGATTAAAGGCGGAAAAAGCATGGTTTCTGGACCGCGGAACAGTGGCGTTATCTAGCGGATGAGAATCTTACTACAGGTCGCTGAGGATTCACCTTAAAACGCAACGCCGATCGCGTTCCCAACGAACTCTTTTAGCGGACCGAAACATCAACAATAACAGGATTGGAAATTTGAAATCATCTAAATGCATTTTAAATCGCAGAATACACGAAACAGGACACAATCCTCTGATATAAAACCCCAATATCTCATACAGAAAATTTCGTTGAAGTCTGATCCAAATTAGTAACGTAATTACATTCCCAAAAATGCTTAACCTCAATCTTGGCCAAAAACTCCCGCCACAAAGAAAAAGCGACAAATTGGGAGGACACCGGATTGGCGGAATCACATGGGTCAATCGGTCCTCGAGGACCCGTTCTCGATACTGAAACCAAGCGATCCCCCGAGCGGACCCCCGAACCATGCCGTTCCTATAAGAAAAGCATTATTGACCTTGTAGAAACGATTTCAATAGAGCATGACACTCATGCTCTAAAAAATGAGGCAAACAAAGCGTCCCCGTGAGATGCCCTCAAGAGATTCCCATCATATAGCTGCCTCCTTGGTGTTTCAAAATCACGTCCCGAAAATCCTCTTTATTAGTTTAGCTCGTTAGGCATGAAGGTTCAAGGGAGTGGGCTAGTGGGGGCTGTGGGAGAAAAATACCCCCACCACTTTTTCGGAAGATGGTGAAAAAAAAGGGACTAAGGTTGTCGTTGCTCAAATCCCTCCACTTTAATATGAAAAATGGCTGAAAATTAGTGATAAGCAAGCTGAGAAGCCGTGGATCACTAATAATGACTTTTGAGTAGACTTAAGCAACCGAATAATCAGAAATAATGCAATTAGTCTGGCAACAGGAGTTGATGCTTGAACTGTGACACCATCGCCTGTGAGGAGGTATGGTCAATTGACCAAATAATTTGTCAAATAATCTGATTTTATTGCGTTTCCAAACGAAACAAATTATTCATCGAATGGTGTTTGCCCACCTTGGCTTTTGAGACACCCTGTACACATAGATTTGACATGGACGCTGTAATTCCTTTCCGGCAGGCCTGCGCACCTCCCTCGTCGTCAAGGATCGCAAAGGCATCTTTGTTGATGTGAACTTGAGCGTGTCTCCACGAGTTCTAAATATTAAAAAGAAGGGGTTGAAAGGAGGTTAAAGAAGTGCAAGAGATGGGGGTGTGGTAGAGACGGAGAGGGGTGCATAGGGGGAGGGGGTGAGTTTAAATATTAAAAAAAGGAATGGAGGCTTGAAATCCCCACGCGAGCATTAACGCGGCGTGAGAAAATATAAACAGTGAGAGCCGGTGGCTTCGAAGACTTCGAGACTCGCAAAGCTTCACGAGCGACGCGGGTGGGGGGGCACGGAATGGGAGCGGGAAGGGGGTATAACGAAGCAATTAGCATAATTAGAACGCGAGTATTTATAAACTAATTCAATCAGACTTCGATCCTCCCTCTACAGCCCCCTTTACTTTTATCATTGATTTTTACACCTCCTACACCCCCTTGGTTTTATGCATGGTCCAATGCCAGCGAATGGATTTCCATTTTTGAGTGCGTCCAACCGGCCAATTATTCGATTTTATTCTTCATTCGAGTGAGAAAGTTAATAATGAATTACTTAACCATCAATTACTCTGCGAGACTGCATTCAGAGGGGCGTGAGGACGGATTTCCTCGCTTTCTTTATCTGATTCGTAATGAGGGCAATACGCCCAATCTGTGTAGAATTGAGCTTTGAATTTTTTCCGTCGATTTACCCTCGCGGATGCACAGAACAGGGGTAAATTAAAGGGTTTCGAGACTAAAAATCACGGGACATTTATTCACGCCTTTCGCTCGATTTTCTGATACAAAGTCAGAACAGCATGACCATGTACACTCATTATAGCTGTTGTGCGTTTTTATTCAAGACAGGTTCCTGGCGACTATCCGATTGGAGAATCCATCGATCACAGACTTTATGTCCACTCTTCTCTAGGCCCACCTCCTTTTAACCCTCTAAGGGCCAGGTTATTTCAAAAGGACGCAAATCTTCTGTTTATGAAGGGAAGGTAGTTAACTGTTCGTACTCGGGGGAGTTGACATTGCCTATACAATACTTGAAGGGGCCCGAAGACATCTTATCTTGTACATGTTTTCATCAACTGTCGCGTTTATCTGGAATGAAGACTGAAACAATGTGAAGTAGACTAGAGAAGAAAAACGAGTATACTCAGGCCTGGCCCTTAAAGGGTTAACATCCACTAATCTGTATATATGTTCAATTTTTTCATGTCTAGTTTATGATATGTCCACAAATGCAGGTGTGCACACTGCACATTTCTGAAGTCTACTTTTTTTAAAACCCCTTCCTTCAAAGGGTCTTTTGCGCACTTTTGCTATGAAGGCAGAAGTAATTGATTCCACACTATTCCACAGTGAAATGTCACGAGAAAATCAATGGAGATACAAACACTCCTAAAAATTACGCGGTGAGAGAGGAAAAATAATAAGTTGAAGGTCACTGCGGAACGAATTTGAATGAAACTGCCGATTGCTTATATAGGTCTACGCCAGTGTTGCCAATTATAAAGAGTTGACTTTAAAGTTGTGAATATGATTAAATGTGAAAAACAATGTATGACGCTTTGAATTGAGCATGAATACTGTGATTTTTACAAAAATGGACGTTAACGATCGGATCCAAGGGTCTTAAAGGGACAGATACTCACTCTAGAATCGATGCCTGTAAACTCAGCCAAAGTAAATCGGGAAACTTGAAAATTATATAAACAGATGAGTCTTCAACGCTGAGTTTGACAAATAAATGACTGAAATTCCGACATCGGCTGGAAGGAAAGTTAGTTAGTAATTATACGACGAGAAAATCCGAGAGAAAATGGGATCATGAAAACGTCGATGAGAAAAAGTAAAGCCATGAACTTGCGTCCTGAAATGGAATGTATCCGCCGTTTTATTGGAGGGATTCGGTACTTAGCAACTCCTGGCTTTGTTCCCAACGTTGTCAAGTCTCAAATGACCCAAAAAATAAAGTGTTTGACTTTCTTTCACCCTATCTATGTAGGCTTTTAAAAGGTTAAACGTTTAATGAGAAGCAAAGAAGAGTTATTTTGTGTGTGTGTGTGTGTGTGTGTGTGTGTGTGTGTGTGTGGTGTGTGTGTGTGTGTGTGTGTGTGTGTGTGTGTGTGTGTGTGTGTGTGTGTGTGTGAGTGTGAGGTGTGTGTGTGTGTGTGTGTGTGTGTGTTTTACAACGTGATCGACCAGGATGGTTATCTCTTGAATTTGTAGTCTAAAAAGTATCAGAAGTGGAAAAACATGGTGGCTGAAAGTATCCAGCGCAGTGGGATTATGGTATCAGAGAGTGACTTTTTGAATGGTTTCCTGAGTTTGCCTGTGAAATTTACAGCAACTATTATTTTAATTGTGAATGGGTCTGTTGCAAACTTTTGCTACAACCAAAAAGATGTGTTTCATCGTATGTACAATTGCCCGAAAAGTCCATTGGTGGCATCAGAAAGTCATGAAATGCGATAATGAACTCACAAGAGACGTTTAATGATATCCAAGATGGCGGTAAAATTATCGCGCTAGCTGTATGCATGCACCTTTAACATCCAAGGATTGCCAACGTTGACAACCTCACAGCTTCAGAGGAAATTACTTACGTTGTGATTGGGTGTGATCGATATTGTGAGGTTGGCAACCCTTGGATGTTCGTGGTGGATGAATACAGGTTTCTCAATATTTTACCGCCATCTTGAATTTCATAAAATGTCTCTCGTGAGTTTCATACTGCATTTTATGACTTTTTGATGCCACCAATGGACTTTTAACGCGATTTTTCATGAGATTGAACACTCTACAGCGCTGTAGCGAAATTTTGCAACAGACCCATTAATGCTCGAAATTTCTGTGGCGAAATTTTGCCACAGACCAGCAAACAGTTTCTACACCAATAAAGAAATGGTCAATTCTAGTATCAAGTTACCGGTACTACAGCCACACACACATTGAGAGTATCAGTATCAAGTTGAAGGCGTAATGGCGGAGCTACGCAGGTACCATGGGAGATTCCTATCTAGTTTGAGGCTATCCTCTGAGATTTCTTTAGAGAGAGTGACAAATTAGACAAAGAATCAACCATGACAACTACGTAGCTCAACCATTCAAGAGCGAAGATCGCGGAGCTATGCAGATAATCGTAAGAGATTTCCATCTAATTTGTTTTTCTCTCGATATACGCACATAGAGGAAAATTTCTTTAAAGTCAATCGGTGAGTCTGGTAGTATAAAAGTCGTAATTTTCGCTGATTTTTACGCAAAAGTGAACTATTGAATCTCTTAAAGCAAAAAAAAGAAAGAACCCCATGGACCCTGTTCACTGCTGTAGCAAACGTTTGCGACTAGTGGCGGCGTTTCCAATACGACAACGTTGAATTTCGCCCATTTAAACCCTCGTAAAATGTCGATTCGAGGGAAAACACCCCCAAAATGTCGACCTTTTTTATAACTTTAAATGGATTAAGTTAAACGACGCCAGGTTACACGCGCCGCCACTGTTTGCAACCTACCCATCATTTTCAGAGGGAACGTATTTTCAGAGCTGTCGTTTTGCGTATAATTTATGTCATTTTTCGATTCACCTGTTATCTTTTCTCAACCGGTGAAGTCGTCGATGATTCTAAGAACTATGTGCAGATATTTCAATAAATTAACGATGTTTTCACCGATTGAGGAAAAGAGAACAGGGTAAAAGTATTTCCCTACATTACAGTCATATACTGAACTAAACTTTGTAATCTTTCCTCAACCGGTGGAATCATCGGTGAATTGAAAAATGTCATTAATGGGTCTGTTGCATACTTTTGCTACAACAAAATAGAACCTTGATTCTTCTGTAAAATTCGGCGAAAATCACGATGCGCACATTAAAAACGTTCAAAATCCACTCATTAATTCAGGAAATCACTTCAATTTCTAACAGCCCGCGCTACACTAGACACTATTTGCACCGGTATACTACTACATAGACGGAACCACCGTGCGGCCCACATAAGTAAACAACATCGTAACTACAAAATGATGGAAATTCTTTTTTAATACGTGAAATATAAGCTGCATTTGCTGTCTGGTCTTTTCGGTTTATCAAAGATTACAAAATAATATAAGAAATGTACGCATCTAAACGAAACATTCCAATGTTTGTAAGTTCTGTTCATGTTTACATAAACGAGATGGTTCCATCTATGTAGTTACATACGTTGGTGATATAGTGTCTAGTGTAGCGCGGGTTGTTTAAAATGGAAGGTATTTTCTGAGTTAATGAGTGAATTTTGAAAGTTTTTAATGTGCACATCGTTCTTTTCGCCGAATTTTACTTCAGAAACAATGAGTTATATTGATGTAGCAAAAGTACGCAACAGACCCATTATACTAAAAACGGCAGCTCTGCGTATTTTCATCGGACGACTTGGCATCATGAACTCTCTATACGCACAACGAGTGGACGAGGCAAAGCATGGTTTAATAACAAAATGTATTTTTAATCACGGCTCATAATCTCGTCTAATCAGACGAGTCGAGTCGCGGTTGAGGGTTCGATGCTACACCAGACCGCGGATCATACGTTATGTTAGTTAGGCCTCCTCGCATTGTAATTACATTACTCAAAGGATCGGCCCTGCGCCTGCCCCCTTTGCTCGGCCTCTACCCGCAGCGCAAAGGAGTGTCATAAATTTCAAGTTTACGAACTTAGCAACAGATAAAATATTTTCCGAGGGCAGGCTCGCCCTCCTCGCTCCTTCTTATCGGCGTCATCTTTTGACGTTGGGTCGCAGCCCAGCGCAGTTTGCTGTGTTGTGTGCCCTCGAGGAAGGTAGGAGGGTGGGAAAGGGTACAACCGACACTTCCGGTTTCCTCTTGAGAATACCTCTGACAGTGTCTTTTCTTGAAAAATGCTCCACTTCAACGAATATTGTAGCTGTATGCTTTTTGGCTGAATTGACAAAAATCGATGTGACCAAGTGACCTAGTTATGTCCTTTGTGTTATTTTTTTATTTTTTTTGTATTTTTGTTTTAACCTCTCTCATTACCAACCTGCTAAAGGGGTGTCTCCACCTGCGACTTTAAAAGCGCGAATAAACTGATTGAGCCAATGAGCTGTCTTGAAGTCGATAGGTCGAGTCCGATGTATCGACAACAAAGAAGCTCATTGGCTCAATCAGTTTATTCGCGCTTTTAAATTTGCAGGTAGAGACACCCCTTTACCCTAGCAAAAATGGTCTGGACAGGTCCATAAGGTCCAAAACCAATTCCCTGTACAGAGTATGAATATATGTATGGATATAATACTTGGGTAGACGTGTTGATATAACTACAAATCCATGAATATCCATATGGATTCATACATCATACTCTGTACAGGGAACCGGTTATATGGTCCATAAGGACCTGTATGGAGCACTTTTGCTAGGGAAAGGATTGTGTTTGATTTTGTTTGTGTCAATCTATTTTCAATTTTGCGTGGCGTCATAGAATTCAATTCAAAAATAATGGTGTGAGACGTGATTTCATAAAACATTCATTTCATTCAATGGCAAAAATGAAGGGGCGGTAACAATTGAACCGGATTCTGGTCCCATACTCGGGGTCTTCGTTCCAATGAATCGAAACCTAGTCCGCGTTTTTGCGTCCCAGTTTTGAGCTAAAAATCCAGTGAGGTGCGACTCATTTGTGCGGAATATGAGACGACGCAATTTGTGAAGTTTTGAACTCCGTCAAAAGATCGATTTGAAAAAAAAATCTTAACTTTTTGAAATGACGTATTCAATAGGGGTTTAATAAAAATCCCGATCATCAATAATAGTGCACTTAGGAGAAAAAAAAAGAAGAAAAAAAAACGATTTTCTGCATACAATCTGACAAACAAGCTACTAGACGCAATCTCTCGCGAACTAACTCAGTGGTTGACGCGTCAAATTTTGACAAGTAATTAATCATGGCTGCGAGGCCCTCCAAGTCACTCGTCACACGTCACACGAGATCGAGCAGGACTCAGTCTGCTTGCAGGAGGTAGGTGGTGCCGGTGGTGGAGTGTGGATTGGAGGGGTTCTAGTCGCCCCCGTCAGCCTCCTCCTCAAATAATAATTGACTCTTTTCGACGGGAATCGACAACTCTCATTGGTTCTCTAACTGAATGACAGGAGCAGAGGGTGGGAAAAGGTGGTGGGGTGAATGGAGATGAATGAGGGTGGGAAGGGCAGGGGCAAAAGCTCAAGGTGGACGATGAATGAAGAAATGCATCTCGGTCGAAGGCGCAAGCACAAAAAGTTTTCCGTTTCAAATTCGAAAAATTCAATGGACCCTGTACACAGAATGACGTCACGTGCAGTCACACACACACACACACACACACACACTCCGACGACTGCCAAGAGACGTAATATCGGTGACCACACGATCAGCCAGCAAGTCGCTGGTTTACATAGGTCTCGGTTCTTTTGGGACACTATGTGTAGAACACTTCAATGTTACAGGATTTAATATAGCTTCCCGATGAAATAATTTCAAAAGCCTTACAGTTAGAATCAGACACTAACTGTAAGTATTTGGATCTCCGAAAACGGCACGAATAACCCTTTACAAACCAGGTTAGTTCAAGGGAACACCACTCCTCCGTTCATACAGGGAAGGTAGTTAAATGTTCGTACTCGGTGGAGTTGGAATTGCCTATACGACGAATTGAAGGCGCATGACGAGACCTTATCTTGTAGTGTTCTCATCTATATTTGTCTTATCTAGAGTGATGACTGAATCAATGTGAAACAGACTATAGGAGAAAAACGAGTATACTCGGGCTTGGTCCATAAGGGGTTCAGCAGTGAACGTATAAACTTCAATCTCGAATACCTAGTTCAGAAAATTTCGTTCCAGCAGTTGAAAACGTGCAAAAACCCGACGGCTTTTTTGTTTTTGTTTTTTGTTTTTTATTTTATTTTTTGTTTCACTTTTTTTTTTTTTTTTTTTTTTTTTTTTTTTTTTTTTTGCGATGCTCAGTGAGAGTATAGTGAAGGGAGGGGGGGGAGGGTTGCAATAGGAGAGAGTAAAACAATGATGATAAATTCGCCATTCTCCCTCGCAGCTGAAAAGCTCATTATCATTGTTAAATAAGAAATGAAGGAATAAAAATTGAAAAGGTGGAAAGTTAAAGAGGGGCAACAATACAAAATGTGAGCATGAAAAACAGTAAAGTGCGATTGAATGAGGAGGAAAATCTTTATGGGGAAAGAACGACGATGTAAAGAGCATAAATAAGAAGGAGAGAGGAAAGCGAGTTGGTCAAAGGTAGAGAGAGGAAGGGCGAGAGAGAGAGAGAGAGAGAGAGAGAGAGAGAGAGAGAGAGAGAGAGAGAGAGAGAGAGAGAGAGAGAGAGAGAGAGAGAGAGAGAGGGATAGGGGAAGAGGGAGGGGTCGGTCTACTGCACATAGAGTGAGAGGGTGAAAAAACGTTGAATTAGTGCTGCGCTCGTTCGGATACCTGTGTGAGTCAACGCGCTTTTTTACTTGACTCCAATTTTTTCTTCTTTTTCTCGTCCTCCCTTCGGATCTTCTTCTGGTTTACTTCATTCTTCATTTTCTCTCTCCTTGCTCTCTTCTCTTCTCTTCTCCTCTCGACTCCGGTCTCTTCTTCTCTCCAAAAAACGTGCTATACTTCTTCTCCTGCAATGAGCTCTAAAGCTTCATATACACGCAAAGTAATTGCAGGAAGTATTTTTAACTTCCGTGCCCAGAATCTCCGAGGTTAGATTCTCTCCTCTCTCTACGGTCACAGATCGCGTTATCGTCTTGAAAATGCCCTTCCGACCAAACGATTCAACCTTCATTACTGTAAATGGTCTTCAGAGGCATATTATGTGATATCCTTCAAAGGTATGTGAGAGGTGGAGGAGGTTCAGGGAGGGAGAGAGAGAGAGGAGAGTAACATCCAGCATGAGAGTCGTCAAGCAAAAATATTTCATGAAGCGAAACTTTTGATCTTTTAAAATGACAGGCACTTCGTGGAGCTTATTTTAAAGCCAAGACGTGATAAAATGTCTCACTTCGTTCACTCTCGTTGAATAATGAAAATTGAATAGTACTTGTAAAGCAGGCATTGGATACCTACTCCGAAGGAAGCACAGAACACTGAGCTAAGAATTAACTGATCACTATATTAATTGCGAGATATGATCATAGATAAGCCGTTCGCTTAAAATTTTTAAGTCATATGCAAGCTCGAAACATGCGGTGTGATTGACTTTTTAATTCTCGCCCCCCCCTCCCCCCCAAGGAGAGAAAGTATGGTATAATCATGAACAATTTGGAAGTTGGGATTTTTCCGTTTCTTGACATTTCAGGTCCCCCTGAGCTCAAAAATCATACCTATTCCCAAAAATGTATATCCGTCAGTCAGTCTATATTTAGTACAGCATAACTTCTAACCTATTTAGTCTAGGAAAATCGGTTTTATAGTAACTTGGACCTGAATTTCATTTAAAAATACTGCCACAACCCAAAAGTTGGTTTTTGGGAGATTTTCAGGGGGGCACCCAACACCCCCCTAATTTCGAAATTTTCAAATGACAACCCCTAATCTTGTGATACCTCATTTGAAAGCGGGTAGAATTCTAAGCATTTTGGCGTCAACCGAAAGTCGATATCCTTTTTTCGTTTTCGAGATATCGAAGGTCGAAGTTCGATATATGACCAATTTTCGAAAATTTTTAACTCCCACAAGAATAGTCGTAAAACAAAAAACCTACACAAGTAAAATTCTCTACTTGATGAGCACTTTCAAGAAAGAAGTACGAATTTAGAATCAAATAAACCGGAAGTCGAATTTTGGGTACCTTAACATTTTTGGCGGGAAAACCCCCATTTCTCAAAATTTTCAAATCAGAACCTCTATCTTTTGATACCTTATTCGAAAATGCGTAAAAAGTCGTGCATTTTGGCGCAGTCAAAAGTTCGATATCGTTTTTCTTATTCGATTTCTCCAGCTCTTTTTACTGTCACCCGTTCAAGAAAAACATAGCGAGCAGGTTACGTGAAACACCCTGTATGTACAATATAAAAAGAGAGGAAACAGTCTAGCAACAGAATTTTTTTGTAAAATACAGTCATAGGCTTGATTTTTAAATCCTTCAACAGTTTATTGATTCTACATGTAGAAATCACCTCAAAACTCAAATTTTCATGACATTTGTAGGCGCATGATAACTGTAGGTGCTATTCCTGAAAAAAACAACCCATCAATTTTACACCAAAAAAGATACCCTGAAGGAGTAAAATATATTGGTGTGCAACAGATTATTTCTTCAACATCCTAACTTATACTTGTAAATCAACGAAAACGGACTAAACAAACATTTGTTTGAGGACAGACCCACATCAAACAAGCTTTGCAAGAATAAACACATAATATACGACTAATTACTCATGACCGCTGTAGTCTAGAACAAAAAGAAGGATTGGACCAATTTTACAATAAAACTACAATTAACTAGATGTAGTTCCGATGTCATATGTCATAGGACAAAAACATGACGAAAAGATCAGTGGACGAAAAGTCTAATATTCTTTACATTTCCAATTTTTTAAGTTTAATTATAACAAATAAACATTGATATAGATGCAGTATGATGGGTTTAGCTACCTGCCAACATGTAAAAAACTCTAATGTTTACTGTTTTCTTTTTAAGTAGATTCCATGAATCTACTTATTGCGGAGGGTGCGATGTTGGATTTTTCGGGAAATTTTATCAAATGAGCACGTTTCATGGTCCCCTGAGTGAGAAAATACCACTCGTTGAAAATTGTATATATATATATATATATAATATATATATATATTATATATATATATATTATATATATATATATATATATATATATATATATATATATATATAAAATATATATATATATATTTTATATATATATATCTTATATGTATGTTTCAGCCAGTTTTACCTTTTTTATGTCCCACGATCCTGTTCGAAATTTTTTGGTTTTTATTTTTGAAATTTGTCTCATCTATTCGTTGAGTTTAATTCTTGGATGAGTTCGAAGATGGTGTAAATCCGACAGTTAGTTTTCGTGTTATGGGCCGTGTTTGAGTCGTAAAATGTGTTTTTGAGGTTTATTTTTAGGAGTGTTTGTTTTGAGTATTTTTTTTTGGGAAATTTATGTTAGCCGTTTTGATACGCAACTTTTTTACTCGAGTTATTTTTTCGTTTTTTGCGTTGTAAGCGAGTTATAGTGATGTGTTTTTCGGGTTTTTTGGCAGTGTTTTCATATGAAGAAATTGTTTTTTTGGTTCAAAAATTTTAGTATATATCGTGGAAGATGTTTTTAGTTCATATGCTCCATTTCTTAAATTTTCCTTGTGTTTTACGTGTTTTACGAGCTATTTAGTTTCTTATGGAATTTTACATGTGAAAGACAAGGATAGTGTACTGGTATAATTGCTCGTTCTTTGTTTTACACGTGCAATGTTGCTTAGGTACGTTATTTATTTATTTTCTTGCTTGATCAGCTGCTCTTATTCAGATTTATTCCTAATTAGCGTTACAAAGATTACACATTTTTCTATCTTGGTACTATAATCTTTTTCTCATGGGTATTTTTATTTAAATGTTGAACAGCTGATAAAAAAAAAAAAAAATGAATAATTCAAAGAAAATCATAACATAACCTATTTATTTTTTTTTTTTTTTTTGCTTGTTTTATGGCTTATACTCCAGTCAAGGAGCCTACAGCCAACTATAGACTAATGTCAGTGTGTGAATGTTTGTTTAATGTCAGAAGACAACAGGGGACTTGAAACATCCATGCTCAAAGCACTCAGATTTCCACTGTAATCTTTGCCGTGGACCCACTTTTAAGGAGACCGAGCGACAAGTAACCTATTTATTGAAATTTGTGAAAAACTTATATAACCTAGCTTTTATTTCTCACTTGCATTGTAAAGATTACACATTTCTCTATTGGTAATATAATCTTTTTCACAATAATATTTGGATTTTGAGCAGCTGATTAAATAAAAAAGAAAAATTCAGAGAAAAATTCAACAAAAATGATAACCTATATTTAAATTTGTGAAAAAATGATTTAACCAAGCATGGAATCTACTTCGTCTTACCGGCCTGCCGGGAGGCATTTTTTTATTCCATATCCTTAGTATACATGCATGTAAAAGCCTTGTTTTGCGTAATTATGAATTGCTGGACTCTGCAAGCAACCACAGGACTAGGTGTTATCCGTTTTGCTGCTGTGATGCTTCTCCAAAAAAGTTAAACTCATCGACCCAACTTCACGTCCGTGGATCTTTATCTGCACGCCATATACAGCGAACTATGAAACGATAAAATTACGAGTTGAACTCGCCAACGCAACACTGTGCAAATCCTAATTACAGTAACGAGACTCTGTGAAAGTTGAAAGTTGAATTAGATTGGCTTCCTCCGAAAGGTTTGTAAACTCGTATCGTATTCGTTTTAGTTCGAGATCTGGGAAACCGACTAGCCATGCGCCAAAGCGAAACCGCGGAAAATAAGAGTTAAGTTGAAGCTCACCTAAAAACTTATTCAAAGCCTGCGCGAAATTTCTTTGAAATATTATTCCCCACAAATCTCAGTTCTAAGTGAAAAAAAATTGGGAGAGCAGAGGAAAAGGTTCAACAAAATGGAGTTTTTCTTTTAAACCCAATCACCAATTTCTACAAAAAAAAAAAAAAAAAAAAAAAAAAAAAAAAAAATGAAAGTGATCGAAAATCTTTATTGGGTTTTTTTTACAAACAATTTTTCAAAAAAATTTGAAATTTTTCATCGACGCGACATGCAGTAAGAAATTGATGCCACCAGATTCTCAAGAATGTCAGAAAAGTACACTCAGGCTTATTTAATGATCATTAGAAGGTCTTCCAAGACTTTTTCACCTCAAAATACGTTAAGCATCAAATTTGAGAGTAATTAATTTGAACATTTGTTTCCAAATTTTAAACAATCGTAGCTCAGAAAACTAGCGTTTGAAGACCTCAACTCCAAAATTTTCTGACATTAAACCCGAAACACCCTAAAGGGAAAGTTTTAAACTTGGAAATGTATGACAGTAAAAGGCCGATACCTATTTATTACTCATTCGAAAAATAAGAGGGTCTACAAAATCAAAGAGGACTGTAGAAGATCAATTACGGTCGACTTTCTTTTCCAGCTTTCGCATATAGATTTTAATTATCTGGAGCTCATTTGAAACCTTTAAAGCCCTTTAAGCCGAAGTCTACCCCATCAATTTTTTGAAAGGACGTCGATTTATCGGTTTCCACTGACCTGAAAGATATCTGCCTTATTTTCCAAAGAATCGGATGGGGACCTGTTTTTCGTCTTGATTTCCTCTTAAGTTTTCCTCTTAATTAATGTAGTTTTATTTTGTTTTTTTGTTTTCAGCTTGTTTGTAGCTAGATTCAACAAAACTTTTACAAATAGTGTTACGGATTCTTGTTATTTTTGAATTTCTTCCATCTCTCGTCCGTACAGTTGAAGCAGCGAATACACGGTGCAAAAGTCTCTCGCTTTTAATCGACTTGCCGACTTTCGAAGTCATTCCTCTGCTGGCGCAAGTTTGAACTCACAAAGTTTACATAAAGTTTCCAAGACTAGATGGGCTCAGTCAATTAGAAAAGGAAACTTGAGCGGATCGACTACACTTCTCGGGAAGCTATTTAGTGGGTGCTCAGAGGTTACTGACTGTGATAGAAGACGATCGTGATTGCATTGGCGGGGACAAACATACTGGGGAAGGGTATGCAATATGCAAGGCAAAGACGTATTTATCACATGTTCATCACACAGAATTCTGATGAAACTATATCCAGGTGAGAAAATTTTGTTCTATTCTGTCATGTGTCAGTTTATTTATCGCGCATGTATATATTCTTCCAAAATAAGCAGTTAGGTATATCGATTTCAGATAGCCAATCTGCAACACTTTCAATTTCATTTTAGACAACTAATTTCAAATGGATTTGTTACAGCAATTTTTTTTATGGTTTGTTTATTATTTTAACTTTGAGCTTTAAAAAAATAGGGCAAACAAACCGAGCCCGTGTGAAAATGTCCATCATGACTGCCTCTGTGGTTTTCCAAAAGTACGTCCTAAAAAAATGGGCGGATCCAGCAATCTGGCAACTGTGTATTCTTTCCATTTGAATGCATGAGAAACAATCGATTGGTCAAGGGGCCATGGCCCCCTCGAGAATCGATTCTTCTTCATACGTTCAAATGGGAAGAATACATGGTTGCCATATTGCTGGATCCGCCCTTGCTAAAAATCCTCTCTATTGTTATAGCTCGTTGGTCCTTACACACGGCGCTTATGGTATGGAAACGTTCGATATTTCTCATGAAAAAGTCACATTTTTGCTCCAAACAGATTGATGGCAGCTCTTAAACCCTATAAACTTCATAAAAATTTGAAGTACGCCTCCTTGAAGTTTACTGAGGATTAACCGTGGAGTTGAAAATGAACGAAAGAAATGGAATAAACAATTTACTGAAGAGTTTTATATATACAAAATAAGGAGTGGGAGATGTATATATCATTGTGAAGAATCATTTTTGTGCAGAATATATAAGTTTATACAAACCTATTTGTCAAAACAGTGTGGCGGTCTGTGGGTTCAAAAAGGGGGGCCAAAAACGTGATTTTTTTTTTTCCTACCTAAATCGGGTCTGGGTTAGCCTTTTAACCCCCGTGCGCCACTGTTCGAGCTTTGTGTCAAGCTTTCTCCTCTCGCTGAGGTTTAGTTTTCATTTTCACGGGCCATTTCTCTGAAAACGGAGAAAAACATTTGTTTTAGGCTGGGATAATGAAAGGCTATGTTATTTATAAACAGAAAAAAAACAAAAAACAAAAAAAAAATGAAAAAAAAAACAACAAAAAAACAAAACTAAGTTTTTACTTTGTGAAGAGTGAGTTTTGCCTCCTCACAACATACAATAAACAAGCATGTATGTGTGTAGGAGGAGGTATTTTTTGCCCCGTCTACCACCTTTGAGACACTTCGTAACGCATAGTTGCTCAACTGCAACCCGCCGCAACACCCATTGGCTTTACGACGTCGACAGGAAAGTAAACATTTATTTGCCTCATACATTGCCAGACTAAGCAACTGGAAAAAAAAAAAAAAAAAAAAAACACTACATTATTCGGCAACTTTAATGGAAACTATGGAGATTTTTCCAGACCTAGACTGGCAACGCTGATTCGTCTGCGCATCTCATTTAAACTCGGGTGAGTACTGAGTACGGCGCGGCGCGGCGCGGAATCAGAGTGTATGAGCAAAATCTTCCGCCGGGAGGAAAATGAAGTTGAAGGAGTCAGGTGGAGGAAGAGGATTCTTTAAATCCTAACCCCTCCCCCACCCTACACAATGTCTATTTTAAATCGTTACCGATGATCGTACCCGAAGTTTTCCTCCCCCTTTGCGAAGAGACAGGTTAAATCATTCAATTTTTCCTTTATTCTTGTGATGATAACCGGAAGAAAAACTTGTCTACATAACGTCTTCTCTTTGAGGATATTAGTCGAAAGTTGAGGAAGAGAGTAAGAGAGAAATAGGGAGAAAAAGAGTGAGAGAGAAAGAGAGGGTGCGTGAGTGAGTGAGCGAGAGAAGAAGAGAGGGGGGAGAGAGAGACAAAGAGAGAAAGAGATAATGAGAGAGTGAAAGAGGGAGAGAATGTTTGAGATAATAGGAACGGGAATAGCTCTTGAACCCTACCTTTGTATCATACATTAACGAGCGTCTGGATAAAGGGCACGCATACGTGAAAAAAACCCGATTTTTCAAGACAGGCAAAAATTTCTACCGCCTATAAGGGACGCATTGCTTCAGTGAGAAAAAAATAGTTTTGATGCTTAATAGGATTATATAAAAGGTCTAAAAAGTATTTTTGAGCTACCTCTAAAATTTTTTGTGCCTAAAAAATAGTGGTAAAAAGAGTGTAGACTCAAAATCGAAAAAAATCAACTTGCGACCTTTTTCCAGATGCCCACAAAAGTTAGTTTCTCCATCCGTCTGTAGTTTTATACTCGGTCTTCCAAACACTCTCCTTTGAAATCTATTTTGATTTGGGATTTTTTCGTGCTGTGTCACTTTGATGGTTTCAACAAAGACACAATCCCGTTCCTCTTGCAATTGAATCGTCCATAGGAAAACCGACAAATGTAAACGATAAAATTAAAATTAAAGCTTTCGTCGTCATCCAATGGGATACAAAAAAACAAATTGAGTAGAAATCTATTGAAGCGTAAATGACAATCAATTTTGTTGGATGGAAATGCATTGATTCTAACGAGACAGAAAAACATTTAAACTTCATGCCCCCTTTTTTTCAGCTTAAAAAAAATGGGTTTTGTGACTTTTGTAGTTCCTCTGTTGGACTCTTCATTTCTTTCCATCGATGCAAACAGTTTGTCGATGACCTGGGTGCAAAAACGTACGTTTTGGAAAATGAATGAAAAAAAATTTGAGCGTTGGATTTTTATGAGGAACGCTTTCATATCAAACTGTCAAAGTCAAAGGAAAGGTTTGCTTTGATTTGGGAGCATGCAAATTTTAAATTTGCCAAAAGGTTATCAGTCTGGTGCGCGTGCGCCTACGCTGCTGAAATGAGCTCTAACTTTAGGATTTTTCAATTCTCTTAAAACCCCTGCTATCTTTAATCCAGTTCCTTCGCTTTTGAGACCAAAAAAAAAGTTTTTCAACATTTACTTTTAAGCATTAGCTGAGAGGAGATATATGAGGAAAAAGTAAAATCAAATTGTGAAGAGGGGGGGGTGAAAGGAGGGAGAGGGTCAAAAAACCGAGAAAACCAGCTCAGATGAGATGATTCCTTTTTCCACTCCGACTGACTTTTCGGCAGATTATGAATGCCTCAAGGGCCAGTAAAAAAAGGGAAGAAGATTAAGGCTTTGAACGAGGGGTTACGTGATTAAAAAGGTAAACATCGAGACCGAAAAAAAAAGCGACGAGGCTCAAAATTAATTTTGACGCCTCGAGGTCCTGAAGATGATCCGATGAGAGCCGGTGAGAACTGAGTCGCAGCGTTGCCAAGTGAACGTGGATTTACTTATCGGTCATCAACTAAATAATTGTTGATCACAATGGGCAAACGGAATCGAATCCAGAGGCGCCATATTTCAAGCTATATTTAATATGGTCGGTACAAGATTATTCTGAGCTGACTTCTAGACGATTTCCAGCTATTTCATCGGCTCTTCGATTTTATTCATTATGAGAGTCAACTTGAAATCGTCGAGAAATCGAGCCATAATATTTACAGGACAGTTGCTGTCATCATATGTGACCCAACAAAACTGCAATATTTCACACGAAAAAAAAACTACGGTGAAAATAACCATACGGATACCTGATTTTGGCACCTGCTAGATGTTATGGTAATGTTAACCAGAAGTATACTAGGTTTTGATTAGGTACTAGGTGATGTTAGCTGATTGCATGTCAAATTTACTCAAAGTATCGGTAAATGTACCATATTTCTGGTCAAGTTTACCATAACATCTAGCAGGTGCCAAAATCAGGTATCCGTATGGTTATTTTTACTAATCTTTTTTTTTCTGTGCAGACGGTAAATTCCCTTATAATGGGTCTGTTGCACAAGAGTTACAGGAGGTTATGATCAAACTGTAAAATCGCGAGAAAATAACATTGAAAGCATCAAAAAGCAACTAATCTACTCACAAACTCGATAAATGTGTTTAAAAAAATTCAAAGATAGCAGTCGAATAATGAATGGGTCACAATTGGGGAGTTCCAGCTAATCACAACTTTCTATTCTGAGAAAAGTGATTAATCTTAGAGGAAGCTTCAATTAGATGGGATTCCTCTAACTCTATTCTGACCCTTTCATTCGACCTTCATCCTTGAATTTTGTTAAACACATTCATTGAGTTTGTGTCCATCCTTGAATTTTGTTAAACACATTCATTGAGTTTGTGTCCATCCTTGAATTTTGGTAAACGCATTCATTGAGTTTGTGTCCATCCTTGAATTTTGTCAAACACATTCATTGAGTTTGTGAGCGGATTCCGAGACTTTCCGATACTTTCAATGTAATTTCCACGCAAGTTTACATAGACATCAACCCTCCATATCTATGTAGCAAAAGTTTGGAAAAGACCCATTCTGAGCCAACTCTGAGAATTTTCAAAGAGTAAAATATTCTTATTTTCACCTCACTATAAAAAGTCAGGGTTTAAAATGTTGGTCTTAAATTTTATTTACTCTCTGATTTCAAAACTTTAGTGTCTTTTGTCTTAACCCCTTATGGGCCAAGCCAGAGTATCAGTGGCATAGCGTGCAATTTGGCAATGTTGTGTTGTGTCCATTTAAACCCATGTAAAAGGTCGAATGCGAAAGTGTTCACCGAACACCCAATAGTTCGATCTTTCTTATGGGTTTAAATGGACGAATAGCAACGTTGCCAAATTCCACGCCACACCACTGCCGAGTATTCTCGTTTTCTCCTCTAGTCTATTTCAGATTGATTCAGTCTTCATTTCGGATGAACACAATCAGAAAACAGTACAATAAATAAGGTCTCGTCGGGTGCCTTCAATTCTTCGTATAGGCAATTCCAACTCCCCCGAGTACGAACAGTTAACTCCCTTCCCTTTATACACAGAAGAGTGCGGTGTTCTATTGAACTAACCTGGTTCTTAACGGGTTAAGGGATGGACCAGACTGAACAAGGAACTCGTCGGTTTTGATAAAAATTTCTCCTCCGCCGGTGATGTATAGGACTTCTTTTTACTCTGTGTCTAGAGAGAAAGTGTAAGAATTTTCTGACAGAAACAGAAATAAAACAGACATAAAATGTCAGAGGAAATTCTGAAACGTCGAGTTTTCGTGCGAGGTGATGCTTCTCAACCAAATTGAATATTTTCCATTTTTCCTCTTGTTAATCTGGCTGTGTACGAGGGGGAATATTTACGAAAACCTTGTTATCAGATTTCACGCTCTGACCCTAGGGCGAGGTCACATATTTTAAAGAAGTCGAACGCACTCGAAGAAATACTTTTGCTCAGTTCTGAACCAGATCGCAGCACTCGTCTTCTTCACTTGTTACAGCTGATGACATCAAATACCGGTGGATACAGGACAGTGGCGTAGCGTGCAATTCGGGAACGCTGTACCGTATCCATTTAAACCCATATAAAAGGTCGAATGCAAAGGTGTTCACCGAACACCCAATAGTTCGATCTTTTTCATGGGTTCAAGCGGACGAACTGCACCGTTGCCAAATTGCACGCTACGCCACTGACTGATACAGGAACTTGTCTCTTTCTGTTTCCGGTCATTTGAAAATCTGCTTTAGGAAAGGACAGCAAAGATGGCCATCACGAGACTTCAGCCCCTATCTCCACCCTTCTCTAAGTCATGCGCTGAAATAGATGGAGAGAGAAAGACAAATATCTGTATCCACCTAAGACATTCGCACTCGGCGTTGCCACATTTCGGCTTAAAATCCAAATAAATCTCATCAACTCAGTAGCGGGAAATTGACGGTCTGAAGCCGTACATCTGGCAACCAGTGGTGTAGCGTGCACTTCGGTGACATGACGTTGCAGTTCATCCATTTAAACCCATGAAAAATATCGAGCTATTGCGTGCTCGATGAACACCTCCACATTCAACCATTCACATGGACTTTACAGGACACAATACAACGTTGCCAAATTGCAGGTTGCGCAACTGCTCTGGCAACACCGTTCGCATTATAACGCGATTAATGCCTTAACGCGACGTCGAAATGTACCCCTTCTTTGCCCCCTATCCATCTTATCCACGAAGGGCCACCTCGCTCCCCTCTTCCGACAACAGTCTCTTTGGAAGTATCCCCTCTGACTAATTACAAATGCGGAAGCAGAAATCTCCCCCGAACACTCCTTCCCGCGTCACCCCCATTCAACTAGCTTAGATCTTAGGAGATGAGTCGGACCCCCTCCAGCCCTCCTCCTTCCACCTCAGTATTTGACCTCTCTCGGACTGACAATGACACTCGGGGAAGCCGAAACGAGGAACAATGATTAGCATAGTAATAGGGTTCAACTCATCAGCGCTGATGAACAAAAGATCGAAATAAATTGACTTCTAGCTGCGTCCAATTGGAGGAAAGGATTTTAGATAAGTAAAGTGTAAATCCGTTAAGTCGAATGCAAAACGAATGGGAGAAGATGATGATGTAGCACAGAAAATGACGCCGTACACGAGTGAGAAATCAAGGTTTTAGACGCTGAAAAGGGAAGAAAAATTAAATATTTTTCATAGTCAACTGTGAATTTTAACTGACCCGCTTCATTCTTGTCAAGGAAATGTAGTAGACTGTTTTAGGAGAGCGATATATCGTATCGATTGCCGTTCAAGGACCTCAAGTCCTACACAAAATAAGCAAGTGATTGTTGCATCTTTAGAACTTCAACATAACGTATTTGCGTTAGTGATGCGCGGCGCGGCGCGCAATGGATCCAAATCGAGTCCTAGGTAGTCAAAAATACAAAGACATGAAATATCACAGGAATTACGGTTCCATCTAATAATTTTCTCCGATGGATACATGACAATCCAGGGGTAAATACCTTGCTATATAAACCCCCTAAAACCATTTATAGTACAGAATAGTTTTTTTCCGACTTTGAACCGATCGATTTTTGACCGCCTAGGATTTGATTTGGGACCATAGTGCGGCGAGGCAAGTGGGTTCTGTGAGACCCGCAAGAGACTTAAACTTATGTCTTCATCCTGTGATGGTCCTTCCTTGTGCCATCTACACACATCATTCATCTTACAGCCTCAAACTCTGGAGGTAATTCCCTTTGCAATCAAATTAATTGTAAAAACATGCTGAATTTTATAAGAAAAAAGGGGGTAACTCTCCCAAGTATCGAACCGCGCAGTTTGCAAAGCAGTCTGGAAAAGTTAAGCGATATTACGGACCCGTCGTTCGGCGATTTGGACAGGGTTGTGGAAAGGGGTTTGTAAAGCTATATCGGCTGTCAACAAGCGCTGATGAATTACGAGAATCCGTTACGTGGTTGTCACAACTACTGCTTATAAAATAAAGCGAGTCTCTCGGAGTTTTTGAAGCTTTTCTTTACACTAAACTTGAACGTTTGTTTTTATTTTTAGCATGACCGGACTGTGAAACGGAGCACAGCTGTTTACCAATGCAGCTTGTATCTGTTTGCCGCTTTTTTTTCAATTTTTTTTTTTTCGCTGCCCGCTCCATAGCCCAAGAACACTGAGAAAAAGCTTTGGGCAGAATTATAGTTGCTGAGGCGTCTTTGGGCAGGGGGACTAAAATCTTTGGACAGAGCAACCAAAGTCTTTGGGCGAGGGAAACCAACTTCCAAAGACTTTGGTTGCTTTGTCCAAAGATTTTAGTCCCCCTGCCCAAAAACGCCTCAGCAACTATATAATCACCGCAGACTTTGGTTCCCTCTACCCAAAGCTTTTTCTCCGTGAATGAAAAATCTTCCTACTTACTTTGCTCTCATGTATAATTTTGTTCTTAGTTTTGAGCAACGCAGTGGCAGTTAGTGTAATGTCGCAACAACGGATTCTCACCATTTACATCTACGAAAAATAATCGATCTTCAGAGGATTCACTGAGTTACTAAGAAATCGATACTCTTGCCTAGGTTCAAATGGCAAAAAAACATGGTTGCCAAACAGCACAAGCTGCTACTAGAGCAACGGGTCGTACGCGTAGTCATATTATATTATGGAGTCCTCGTTTGGTATTAAACTAACAAAAAACATTTGGCAAAAATCGTCGATTCTTCAACATTCCAGCTAGGAAATCCTATATTTTTACACTTACATCATTTAGAAAGACAAAAAAAGAGTTAACAGATTTTACAAAAAAAAAAAAATAGAGGTAAATAGTGTTATTCGTATTTGCAGTATCGAATATCGAAATTCAACCACAATCACTTATAATAAACCTAATTCTCTGCCTAAACCAAAGGTTTACACTTCTTATTTTATATGTCGAATCAAAGTTTCATACCCGGTAAAATCCCTGATCAAACTTTGACTCTAAATACCTCGGATTGAATTCAAGTCCTTAGGCAAATAAATTGTTTACCTGAAACAAGCCAATGCAAAGAGACTCAGTCTTTTAGGGCATTAAAATTCAACGAGCCGAAAAGACGTCCGGAAGAATTAAGAGACAGTCTCAGCTCAGCATCTTACCTGCAACAACCAGAAATAAGAGGATTAGAATTGATGCGAGAGAGCTTTGATTACAAAAGTGTTATGAATAGAAAGTTACAAGTTATACAGATATTAAAGAACTTTGACCCGGATCAATCAGAGTCTTGCTAACTTTTGCCCTAAGAAAAGTGCATTCTTGAATAAAATCCAGCGAAAATTACGATGAGCATATTAAAAAATAACACATTTCACCCAAGTAATATTTATTAAAACACTGATAGCAACAGTTAACATGAGCCCCATTATTAACTCCTTAAGGACTAAGCCCGAGTATATTCGTTTTTCTCCTCCATAGTATATTACACAGTCTTCATTCCGGATAAACGTGACTATCCATGAAAACACTTACGAGATAATATTTTTTCGGGTTTCTTCAATTCGCCATATAGGCAATTCCAACTCCCTCGAGTACGAACAGTTAACTACCTTCTTTACATAAACGGTAGAGTGGCGTTCTTTTGAACTAACATGACCCTTATAGGGTTAAAAGAAAAGTGCTGGTTATACAGCTGGAGTGTCACTATTGACCCATTTTTGAATTCCTGAGTTAAATAAGGTTCATTGAAATTGATTTCAAAATTAAAGTAAGAAAAAATCAGCGCTTTAAACGCTTATCATGTGGCATTTAACTTCAAAACCCCTAAAAACTGAAATACAGTTGAATGAAAAAGAAATGTTGGAGAGATACAATAAGCTTGTCTAGCCAAAAGCTTATCAGCAGATTTTTCGCACACCATGTTTTATTATGACGCTCCTTGATTGAGAACTAGCGTTGGCGAAATGAAGGGTGAAGTAAACTCAGTGCATCAAATGCGAGACAAATTATGTCGAAAGAGCAGAATTCAATCTACTGTTAATCCATTTTTCTGTCCGACCTCATTTACGAGAATGAATTCGATTCCAACCAAATCCATACTATTTACAAACATAAGCCAAAGCTCTAGACTTCTTCTTGCTCTATGCTGAGTATTCTCTCGTGTCAACTTAAATGATCGTTTGCTAGAAACTCTGCGAGAATAATGTCAGATCGATTTGATTAGAATGAAGATTGTCCTGGTATCCCAATTCTCTAAATTGGACAGAAAAAATAATTATTTTCTCGGTTTTCCTTACGATAAAAATAGAAACTGTCTTTCGCTGAGTTGTCAACATCCCCCTTAAGGGGAGAAGGAGGTCCCAAATGAAGATAAAAATTGTTTTTTTTTGTTTTTAATCTTATTTGAAAGAGGACGTTCTCAGCTTTAAAATGAGATGATACATTGTATAATTTAGACAAAAAATCAATACTTTATGAATTTTTGAAGTTGAAGAGTCCTTATCAGGTCAGCTGATTTTTAGTATTTTCTTTTTGCGATACTGAAAAATGTGGTTATTTTACCTTTCGGTGCATTTTTCTCAGGAACTAGTAATGTTATTTTCATAATTTTATGTTTAAAATTTTCCTCAGAACAAGCTCTACAAGCAGGACTAGGATATTTTGAGTATCTCTTTTACTTTTTTTTAATAGACATTCAAAGCTCAAAAAAAAGGTAAAAAAATCAACCAAACTTTCAACTTTGAAAAAAAAAAAAAAAGTTTTCAATGAATTTTAAAAATCCTAGTCCTGCTTATAGCCAACACTCATACACAACTTCACGCAAAATTGCAGCCTTGTAGGTCAAGTAGTTCCTGAGAAAGATGCACCAGAAGGGAAGCATATTTAACATGGTTTAACATAGGACCTCCTTCTCCCCTTAAGGGGGGGGGTAATTTTATGGCTTCATTTCTTTCTTTGTAACAATACAACCAACTACGAATGCATTTACGGTCCGTTTTGATCCAGTGGGCTGTGGGCAGCACCTCAATTCATATACTTGATGTACGTCTTGAAAAAGCACGTAAGCAACAAGTTTCTAAGCAACAACATTTAAGGTATAATTAGGATTAAAAGACGTTACAAAAAGTAGCTGATTCTATTTAAAGTGTCTTGTAGTAAACCTAGATATGGCAATGCAGCGAGCCTGCATGACATCCTAACTGCTTACAGTACGTAGATTCTTACAATCAAATCATGAAAATGTCGGCAAAAGCTTATCATTAATTTAATCCGCAAATTATTTGCTCAATCTCCGTCCAGTTTGACAGTTGAATCGCTCATCTTTCTTGATAGTCGTTGATTGCGTCTGCGGTTTATCTTCTAATCTTACTTAAGGGTGATCCCCTCCTCTCGCATGTATCGATAAACTGTTCGTAATTTTAACTTTTCATCGAAACAATGCGGGTAACTTTAACGAGTTAAATGGTCAACACCTATGTTCAAAGGCGGTCCATTTGTGATTTTTCTTTATGACGTTTACACCAGTGCGTTGCGATTATAAACATTCGTATCAATCTAAAATCCATTTTGGTCCCAGAATCGGAACTTGGAGTAAAACAGTGGCAAGAGTCGAACATCTTAACTGGAACCAAATCAACTCGACCACCCTAGTTGTACATTGAATGGGTCTGTTGTATACTTTTGCTACAACAATAATAAAGAACCTTGATTCTTATGTAAAATTCAGCGAAAATAACGATGCGCACATTAAAAACGTTCAAAATCCACCCATTAACTCAGGAAATCACTTCAATTTCAAACAGCCCGCGCTACACTAGACACTATTTGCACCGGTATACTAATACATAGACGGAACCACCGTGCATTGGTAAACAACATCGAAACTCCAAAATGATGGAATTTCTTTTTTAATACGTGAAATATAAGCTGCATTTGCTGTCTGGTATTTTCGGTTTATCAAAGAATACAAAATAATATAATAAATGTACGCATCTAAACGAAACATTCCAATATGTTTGTAAGTTCTGTTCATGTTTACAAAAACGAGATGGTTCCATCTATGTAGTTATAAGTCGGTGATATAGTGTCTAGTGTAGCGCGGGTTGTTTGAAATGGAAGGACTTTTCTGAGTTAATGAGTGGATTTTGAACGTTTTTATTGTGCGCATCGTTATTTTCGCCGAATTTTACGTTAGAAACAATAAGTTATATTGATGTAGCAAAAGTATGCAACAGACCCATTCACTATACGAGTTGCAATGCACGTCCGTCGTCCATAACAGCATCATCAGCAATATTCACTCAACCATCCAGAAATCATCGGTAATGTATCGATACATCCAAATTTTGTTTAATATCATTGACGAGTCCACCGGTTGAGAAAATACTCTACTAATCAAGAGTATTTTTGAGCATTACGGTTTTCGGTCATCCACTGTACTAAACTATGTGATATTTTGGCCAACTGGTGGAATCACCATTATACTAACAAAATATCCGCAAATTTTGTTAATGTGAGATACAAGGACTCCACCGGTCGAGAAAAAATTACCGATGATAGTATTTTCGGGCATAAAGGTCCAACGCTAAACTGAATTGTTTCATCTTTCGGCAACCGGTTGAATCACCGTAAAATATCCGAACATTTTCAAAAGTCGGAAACAAGTCCACTGGTTGAGAAAAATTACGAAATCAAAATGTTTCGGGCATTGCTGTCAGCCACTAAACTAAATTATGTAATATTCCGGTCAACCAGAACGGAATCTTCGCTTTATCGCCAGAGCACAGAGTAAACAAGAGTCCCAACAAAAAGGTAGGAGAGAGTGGTAGGTTGACGATAGATATCGAAAAGTCCGGCCTCTGGTTGGTTTGAACAAGCTTGGACTCAAAACTCATGATCTTCAGTTTATTTTCTGATGAAGTAATAGGAGTGACCCGTCAATCTCTAGTTTATAGCCAAAAAAATTGAAATCCCTGAAGGCAAGGAACTGGCCAAAAATCAGAAGGAAAACTTAACAATTTATAATTTATAAACTTTCAAGACCAATTTACTTAACCCTTTAAAGACCATGTTCATTCAAGATAATATCAATCTTCCGTTTATAGAGAGAAGGTAGGTAACTGTTCGTACTCGGTGGAGTTGGAATTGGCTATCCTACAAATTGAAGGCGTCCGGAGAGACCTTATATCTATTGTAGTGTTTATATCTATAATTGCGTTTATGCGGAATTAAGACTAAAACAATGTGAAATAGACTCGAGGAGAAAAACGAGTAAACTCGGGCTTGGCCCATAAAGGGTTAAACATCATAGAGAACACTTAATTAAGTAATGTAAACCTAAAAGTATATAATTGGAAAGTTTCAAATTAAGCTTGAAAGGTCAAAATCGATGATTTTTGATGACTTATACTCGCTATTAGATTAGTTTGCCTCTCTCTTTCGATCTCAGACCATAGTGCATCGGTGTATTGACTAATTCAATTAAATATATAAACTCAAAAGGATAGCTCTATTTCGGCTCCTTTCAAAGGGATCATATGCAAATAGATAAACTGCGAACATAATTACAGCGAAAGAAATTAAAACAAAATATCCTCCAGCAATGAAAAGGTATTTGTTAAAATAGGAAAGACACAAATTGAATTGCTGCCAGTCCAAATAAAAAAGAGGGCAAATGAGAGAAGCTTCGAGACCGTTCTCATAAAAAAATATTTAATTGGGCAGTGTCTCTACTCCAGAGATGAATATAAGTTTTCCAAAAAAATTATGCCATGTAAAATACTTATTTTCATTTATTTATTTGTGTATTTTTCATTTGTATACTTGATGTAATAAACACGCTATAAGAACCCAATATTAAGAACAATGTATAACGTATGTAAAGTAAAATTGACGCCTCTGCATAGCTTATTTTCACATTAAAGAAAAATTATCCCTATCTATGTATCTATTTATTCTATCTATATGACATTACTACCCAAGTTCATAGATTTCAATTTTTTACATATTACGAGTTAATTGAAACACAGGAGAAAAAAGTGTGAGAGACAAATTGACAATTTCGAACATAGTTTGCTCAATCTTCGCATCGACCGACGATACTCACACATTCTGTCATAATGAGCACATCCGTTAGATCATTTTTCATTTATGTGTTTTTGTTTTTTTATCGATTGATAATGAAGCAGTAACGCTTTGAAACGTCTCGTTTTTTATCTCGTCTGTATTTAGTCTTGTTTCCCCATTTTAATTTTCAGTGTATCTATTTATCTATCTATCAACAGTTGCTCAAGAAAAGACTTTGTGGGCATAAGTACGATAAAAAGGAAATTACGGCGCTTCATAATCATGAGAACTCCGAAAGTCATCGTTTCGACTTCGACAGTACCAACGTTTTGGTCACCGAACAACGTGATTGCCCGCAGTATGCACGAAATGATTAATATCCTCAAACATTGTGATATTGTTTGTAATTAGCGCGCCGACAACAGCAGTCTCAACCGGTGCTTATCACCAGATTGTCTCTTCGCAGGGAACTGGTTGAATGAATTGTCTCTTCTAAGTGATTTGGTATTTGTTTACTTGTATTCCAGTCTTGGCCTGGCATTCATAGCGGCGACTCACTGTTTTAATTTTTTGTGTATTTTAATTATTTGTGGTTGAAAAAGGGTTTGTTACCAGCCCGAAACGTCCCATTCCTTCATATTTTGCGGTCTTTTTCCTGGAACCAACTTGTTTTCTTTATTATTTTGGGCCGAGTTAATATTTTTATTCATATCTATCTATCTACATAATAAATAAAAACTTAATCAGCCCACCTAATTATAATAACACGATGATTCCGGGACTTATGGCTGTTTTACGAAATTAAACGGGACGTTTCGACAGAATAACACTGTCCTTTTCAATCTACATATATATTTATCTATTTATTTATTTATCTATATCTAACCATCTATTCATCTATCTACCTATCTATGCGTTCAAATTAGAGGAGAGGAAGGAAGACAGATTCCAGTGCCCGCCTTTGTTTCGCGCCCCTATTGAGGAAGGGGTGGGGATAAGGTAAACAGCCTTCATCTGCGATTATGTCGCGAGAGCGACCGAAAATTTCGAAACGACGATCTGGATACAAAATCGAATCCGAAGGATATCGTGCTTCGTCCAAAACACGCAAGCGTCATCAATCTGATGTAATGGCGCGGAAAATAATTCAGAGATTCCCGCAGACCATTCCCAAAGTGTTGTTTGGTTCGAGTAAACATTGAGCCGCGCGATGGATTTGCGGCGATTGATTATGGTGATTGGTGAATATGGGGGAGGCGCGTTGGCCATTAAACAGTACACACACGCATGTTCGTGGCTAACGCGGCGATCGAACAGACGATGCTGATAAGCACCATGCAGTGATGCACTGGTGCAGCGAGGGAGTGGCACATTGAACGACTCATTAAAAGTGTAAAAAAAAAATAAAATTCCCCGCACCGATAAAATGTGGAGAGGCGAACCTCGCGATTCTCGCACGCTCTCGGTTTTCCTCGTGTCACCAAACAACGGAGAGCGAATGATGCGGCATCCACCAATCACCAAACAACCTGACGAAACGGCCGCCGCTTCCCGCATTGCAAGTTAAACGGTTGACGATTTGTTCGCGAGACGAATGAGTAGTGCCAGATGGCGCGCTGTGGTCTGAGATCGTCAGTGGCGAGGCGTGAAGTTTGGCAACAATGTATTTTCTCCATTTAATTCACCAAAACAGTCGAATGTTTCATTCATCGGCGATGACCACGCATTTCGACCTTTCTAATGTTTTTAAATGGGAGAAAGGAACGTTGCCAATTCGCACGCCTCACCACTGGAGATCGTCAAAAACTGGTAAAAAATAATAAAGTTTTCTCATCAAAGGGGCTTTTGCAAACTTTTGCTATGGGCAAATAAATAGCCCAATCTGATATGAGGACTAGCGAAAATCACGAAAATCACACTTCAAAAATCTAAAATTCAGTAATAAACTCACATAACTGCTATAACGGCAAGTTCGTAAGGCGGTTCAAATTCAGGTATCATTCCTGTCTATTATGTCACTTTCTCTAGGGAAACACAGAGATATGTTTCAATTTAGATAGGAATCTCCCATGATATCTGCGTCTCTCCACCATTGAGCCCGATTCTGAGAGTGAATTGCATGATTTTTTAATGTAGATACACATCGTCATTTTTACAGGTTTTTATACACGAATCAAATCTTCAATCCCCAATACCAAAGTTTGCAAGAGCCCCATTCATCATCATTTATGAGACGCGAGATCAATTTTAATCCGACAGAACACTTTCAACCTAAAATAAACCTAAAACCTAAAGTACATGTGCATTTATTATTTGCGAGTGTCTATATTTAAACCTAAAAATGTTACAGGAATCTTTTAAAGCGATTGCTTGCAAAACTTTTCCAGATTTCAATCCGATAGATAGCGCCACGAATTGAAAACAAAAATGCCAAATCCGAAAACTCCAGCATCTGCGTAATTATTGTATGGATTTTTGAGCCCAAAACGAGCGAAATTGGTTGAGAATTAAAGCCATAATTTATGAAATTCATTTCGACGCAAGCTAAGTGAGTTTAAGTGATACTGTGTCTATCTGCTTTGGTATCATTAATTGAGGCTTATTGGGATTTTCGTATTTTATAATTTCCGGCTTTATTTTTGAATATTTCAGCTTGAAACTGGATATCTTCTTGATTTATGTTTGCAGGTGCTGACGTTCTTCAAATGGGTACTTTTGCGCATCAATTTCGCATTGAAGTCAAAATTTCAACTGACTAAGGCGTGTCTTATTGAAATAATTAATCAGAAACCGTTGCTCTAGCAAAAAATAAAGTGAAACTTAAACCACGAAGAAAACCTATCCTATTTGTTGGTCACTCAACATTAGGTGGCCGTTGGTTGTAATTTCGACGAGTCCCAACTAATAGTTGGAAAATTGAACACCTGTCGCAAGATTTTCGCTAGGTCTTTATTTGTCACCAGAATCTCGGTGTTTTTAGTGAGTATATGAAAGTACTTGGCGAATTTAAAACAATGATGCCTTTAATTTCTAACTAGGTTTCACAGTTTGGGAGATAGAGTTTCGGCCCGAAATACATTGTTTTAAATGGGAAATTCCAAGATGTGACGTCACAACACATATGATTTTGCGCAACTTGTGTATCTTTGAATCTGGGACACTAAGCAAAAAAAATCAAAGACACCTTCATGACGATCTCTGACCACAATCTGTGATCGCCAAAAAGTGGTAAAAATCGGAAAGTAAATTTTTCATCCATTTTTCAGTTTTAATTTTTCAATACCAATTTTTATCACAGATAAAAATTTTAAAAAGTAATTTAAATCCAGGAATCGAAAAGCCACTGGAAAATTTTAAATTCACCTTCAAAGGTCTGAAACTATGAATTTGATGACTATAATTCCACCTGATTTCGGTCACTTTTTTTCCCGCATCTCAGACCACAGTGCCATGGTTATAATGTAGCTGGTTGGTCGAAAAACTTTGTCGATCAAAAACCGTGTCTATGAAACACATCTTTAGAAATTTGGCAACTCTGTTATGCGATGGCTTAAATTCCGGAAAATACGAATCTTCTCAATTTTAATTGGACCCAGAGACGCACTGAGTTTAATGATTGCGGTAAAATTTGCGCGATTGAAACTCCGTTTCAATTAGCAAGGATTTACATCAAAACATTACAATGCGCCCCTCTAGCTCTCACAATAAATTGGAGGATTATGGAATTCCTCACAAGTGTTCAGCTGCAGAAAGATATTCCGCATCATAAATACTCTGAAAGTTTCCCGTATTCAAAAGTTCATATTTTTGCGTGCTGGAATCCGTTCATTATAAAATGATTCAATTTGATTCAGAGCAATTTTTTTATGAGACCAGAGAAGCTCACCTTCCAATGAAGAGCAAAAATCAAAATAATGTGATAAAGAGAAGAAGAGGAAAAGAAAGAAAAGAAGAAAAAAAATATAAAATAGATAAAACAATAAATCGACAAAACACTAGGAATAATTTAATCAACAAATTAACCTAATTAGTGGACACATAATTATGCGTAAAAAAACAACCTTTTGGAATATTTTGAGTATGGTTTCGATTTTCAAAAAGCGTTATTCCGATCCATTATTTCAAGGGAGACATTATTTTCGGGGTATTTTTCGAATTTGATAACCCTCTAAAATTACCTATCCTTCGAAATAATACAACGCATGTTACAACATATCACAAAATATAATGCAAACATACATTTCCTCGTTCGATTCCTTTACACTTTTTAAAGAGATCAGTCGGCGTCAGCAGAAAATCTTACATTCACGATAATCACACACATGGATAAAACATACTAACAATGTGAACAAACATATGGCCCTGGTAAAAATAATCAGCTAAATGTCATCATGTTGACAGTTAGCATGAGATTTGAAACCTGACATCATCATGACGTCATGATGACATTATGATGACGTCAATATGTCAG
Organism: Trialeurodes vaporariorum; assembly: GCA_011764245.1. Classification (NCBI taxonomy): domain Eukaryota; kingdom Metazoa; phylum Arthropoda; class Insecta; order Hemiptera; family Aleyrodidae; genus Trialeurodes; species Trialeurodes vaporariorum. The sequence continues at coordinate 64,027,981 of VMOF01000320.1, read as the reverse complement.
CATAATGTCTGTTGACGTCATGATGATATCATGAAGATGTCACGATGATGATATCATGATGATGTCAGGTCTCAAATATCATGCTAACTGTCAACATGATGACAATTAGCTGATTATTTTTACCAGGGGGACTGAAGGGAATAGCAGCCTGACAAGTTCTTTGTGTCCCAAAATTCTTGTCATCATCATTCAACACTCTATTCAGTTACAACCGAGAGCTGATACAAATCAAGAGCGGTATAAGAATTAAACGATGAAATTAATTGATTGGAACCATCTCCTAAGGAGGAAGGCTCATAAAACAATAAACCGTTATTTTCATGGACCCTTTTTCCTGGAATGGCCACAATTATGTGTTCAGGTGGATCAGTTGTCAAGATTTTGAAACCGTCTAACACTGGATTGAAAGAAAGAATTTCTCTGAGATAATTTCTCTGAATAAAAATCAAGTCCAAGAATAAAAATCCTCTAGATACCTTAAAAATATTTGAAATCATTTTTTTAGAGCTTAATATGAGTCAAATAACATGGTTTTGCAACAACAAAAAATATCAACAATGAAGTGTTTTTGAAGCAACAAAATAAAAAAATAAAAAAAATGTCCGGAAAAAGCCTATTCCCATCCAGTGTGCGCTAACACGACCAAAGGGAACGCAATCGATTAAGAAGGAACGTAATGAAGCTATTATTAGTAAAACAACAAAAAACGAAAACTGCATGCATATACTTATGACCGGAGCCAGAGACAAGGGGGGTTAGAGGGGGTGGTTTTATTAATAATTGATAGGGATATGGTAAAAGAATCATTTAAAGTAAGATGAGAGTGTACCTGGTACAAAAATATTAAATCATCGACTAACATGCGATGGCTAGAATTGAATTCGTTTACCAGTAAACAGAACAAATAATTACCTTCTTCGGCTCCAAGTGTCCCGATCGGGAACAACAACCCTATACTTCGCACGACGCCAAGTCGCGCCGTTCTTTCAGTCATATAGTTTAGTTTAGTGATATATGACTTCATGGGTCGTTTTTTTTTAAAAAAAGTATGAAAGTATTGTAAGTTTCCCGTATGGGTTATAAGACAGTTTGCCCAATGCCTTATGTCCAAAGTACTTGAGTAAATTTTTTTTGTCCATTTATATAGTCGATGAATTTTTTGTCAAAAAATTTTCGTCCGGTAGTTTTTCGATCCAATTCCAAACTTGGATTGATAGATTGATCAATTTTGTCTGTTATCATGGGAAGTCAAATATCCTAAAGTCCAAAAGTAAATGATGATTATTTTGGAGAGGTTTGTTCAATTCCCCCCCCCCAAAAAAAACATATTTTTTTTCTTAAAAAACTGTTAGCAATTTAATGATTCCATCTGATTACTTACATTCTTCATTTTACTTTTTGCAAATTTTTGAAAATTTCGAAAGTTTGATCTCTCAACGAAATGGTCGAATGAAATCTACTTTTTGTACAAAACGGAATTAAAATCCAATTTTCATGTTAAATTTTTTTGTTTTGTTTTTTTTTTTACATCGTTTCATTTGGAAATTATAAAAGTTTTTGGACAAAACTTATATGGTTAGGTCATTATAATTTTGGACGGAATAATGTGGTGCACGTACAGTATTGGACAAACTGCTCCGAAACTTTCCGTTTGTTTGGTTCACAATTATTACTTTCAATTACTTGTGACTCCCATTAGCTGTTTCCTTTTTAAGCCTGAAATTTGTGTTTACAGAGTGTTGGTTATCAGTTTTGTAACCGATTCCTCCATAGAGAGCATTTATACGTTTTCTTATCTAAAAAAAAATCCGCCTGAAAAAGTTTCAATTTTTAGTTTAAAACAATGTTTTTTTTTGTTTTTTACTTTCTTTTTGTTTTCTTGTTTTATTTTGTTTTTGTTTTTTCCAATCGTTCAGGTTTGTGGATTTTTCACCGAGTCACTGTAAAAGACCCATACTTGCACGAGGAGCTACTGACAGATCGGTAGAAAATCTGATGCCCCTATACTGGCCGGGATTTGAGCCCGGGATATTTGAACCAGATGCTCTAGCCATTAAGCCGCCAAGGCCGGCTAGAAAATGAGATGTAAAGTGAGGGGTCAAGTGAGATAAAGAGAACTAGAAGCTATAGGCTGTCATGAAGCAGCAATAAAAAGTTGTAGGTATAGAAAGATCCTTCGTTATTAAACCATCATGTAGGCTGTTATTGTATTTCAACCATCATCTTACACGTGTAGGGACGGACCATCTGAAAGTAGATTTTCCCTTTCGATTTTTTTTAGTGAGCCAAACCTAAATAAATACAGTTTTGTGAAAACATAATGCAAATAAAGTTCCGTGACTTAGCACACTAATCTACATATTTTAACCCATCACAGACCAGGTTAGTTCAAAAGAACGCCACTCTTCCGTGTATGTAGGGAAGGTAGTTAACTGTTCGTACTCGTGGGAGTTGGAATTGCCTATTCGACGAATTGAAGGCGCCCGAACAAAGCCTTTTCTTGTAAGTGTTTTCATCGATAGTCGAGTTTATCCGGAATGAGGACTGAAAAAATGTGAAATAGACTAGATAAGAAAATCGAGTATACTCGGGCTTGGTCCATGAAGGGTTAAATTATTTGCAAACTTTTACGATATGTTCACACAAAGCCAAATCACCATGTCACCTCAGTGGAGAGGAAAATGTGGTGTGGAGGGGAGGGTATGAGGGGTCGTAAATGTTGTCATATTTCGAATAGTTATTCGATTTTTCCCCATTTGACTTCATGTAAAATTTGGTCATTTGTAGGGAAATCTGGCAACACGCGGGTTGAGTGGCATATTGAAGAAAGTAAAACGGTGAGCTATCGAGATAATTTGATCCCGTGAATCATATAAGAAATTGAACAGCGCTCTATGGAATACAAGCCTTTTTTTAACCCGCGCTGCTCCCAGGAAATCTCCAGGGATCCCTGAAGATTTCAAACATGACACAAAGTATTTCGGCTGTGTTAAAATATGATAAATAGCCTGACAAAAATAGGCCTGTGACGGCTATAACTCGCAATTTAGGAAGCAAACGTCGTGACTTCGCGTTTTTTCAACCGGTGTTTCAGAGCTGTCTTCTTTTGTGTATTTATACTGATATTTTTCAATTCACCGATTGATATGGTTGCTCACAAGATTACAGAGTTCGGTTCAGTGTATAACGGTAATGCACGTAAAAGCTTTGATCTGTAACTTTTATTCAGCCGGTGGAGTCTCCATGTCCACATCATTGACTCAAAAAAAAAAAAATAAAATAAAAAGACCCGGATATTTTGATAATTTAACGGTGATTCAACCGATCGATTGTGAAAATATTACTCGGGCGAGTGTATTTTTGTGAATTACAGTCTTACGCGCTGGACTTAAAAAAATAATATGTTATTCAACCGGAAGTATCACCAGTGAACGGAAAGATGTACACAAAATCGACAGCTCTGCGATGTTTGGTGATCTATAGAGTTGAAACTGTTCATTCGGATGATTAAATCTGAAGTGTATATAGATGGACATTTTATTTTTTTTCTTTGATTTTGCTTCAAATAACGTTGATTTTCTCACAAAAACGACTGCTCTGCAGTATTTATAGTTGTCTGAAGTTGAATCTGTTCATTCAAATGATCCAATCCCAAGTGTATAAATGGACGTTTTGTTTTTCTTTTATCTTCGATTTTTCTTCGATTGCTTCGAATAATGTCACTATCTCAAAAAATACAGAACTGTTATTTAGCTTCTTTTTTTTTTAAAAAAAAGAAAAAAGTTATGAAAAGTGAATGAATGAAATGAATAAGACTTCTATGAACTAGAGTCCCTATATACTATGAGACTTACTATATACTACTATATACTATACTATATACTATTGCGCCATTGCTGAATCCATTTCTGATTGACTCTCATATTTAGGCTGTCAAGACTACTCCAAGAGGCAAATGCAAATGGGGGAGGGTTTGTTTACTTTTCGCGCTCTAGCTTTCGTTACACTACGGGGCAGTTGCAAGGGTCTGAAATGTTGTGTTTTTCATGAAGAAAATAATAGTACCTAATGAGCTGAGAACAATGGTGCCTTTGATTTGTTCCTAAGTGTCCCAGTTTTGGAGATACAAACGTGTAAACTTGTAAAAAATCGTGTGTGTACTGACGTCACTACGCGGAATTCCCATTTAAAACAATGTATTTTGGACCAATATCTCATCTTCGGAACAATGTGACTTAAAAAGAAACTTTGCTCTGTTCTCAGCTCTTCAAGTATTTTCATTTTCTTCATAGAAAACACCACATCTTAGACCTTCGCAACTGCCCCATTGAAGTAACAGTGACCGCAGTAATTATTGTTAATTTTTCCTCTGCTTGAATGTTATTTTGCAGAACATTATCTCTTTCAATAACGACCGTTATTGTCGAGAATCTGAACCTAACCCATAAGAGATAGCGAAATAGTGGCAACAGCGCAGAGGCAAACGGCCATCCGCCATTTTCAATTTGCCTCTTGAGGGCTCCATTGATCCGCTTCTTCTTCTTCATTTTGAGAGTCTTGTCGCAACTATCTTAGTATATAGGGACTCTACTAAGAAAAAGTAAAAAAAAAAAAAAAAAAAAAAAAAAAAAAAAAAAAAATACCATGAACGTTGCAACGTTTCAGCAATAGATCCTGCAGTATTTGATAATATACGCTTTATATTTTCTTCTTTAAAATATTTGGTCCTAGACATATTTTATTATTCTGTCTTTCCTTTCCATACGTCTCTTTTCTATTTTCTAAAACGAAGGCTCCTCACCTCACCTTTCAGAATTCAATAGACCTTCTCAAGATGAGAGAGGGCTACGATAAATGCGATAAATCTGAAAGCGAAGAGTCAGAATAAAGATAAGAGAAAGAGAATCAAACTCTTGCGTGTGAATGATCATAAATCAGGATGAGAGCATAAAAGGAAGCGAGCACTTTTTAACGCGCTCTCAACCTGCATTTTATTTCTGTTTTTTTTTCTTTTTCTTTTTTTTTAGGGCCTTTTACACGCTGAGAAGATAGAGAGACGTGGAGACGGATAGCTAGTTCACTGTGAAAAAATAAAATAAAATATAAATATCCAGATAAATAAGCGAATAAATAAAAATATACGCGGAATGAAGTCTTGAAAACTTCTATGCTCATTTGCTGGGCGGCGCGGCATTTTGCGACTTTTAATCTAACTTTTCCGTGTTCACTTTTCTCGGCTATTTTTTACTTTTTTTTATAACTTTAGCTTATTTCATAAGATTTTAAATATGCTTTACTCTCGGAAGCACTACTAGCTTGCCCTTGCTTTCAACTTTCAGGTGGGAGCTGTTCCCTCCAATTATATTTTTTTCCACCGAGCTGCCTCGTTTCTTAGACTGATTTGGAGAGAAGGAGTGGTGGCCGGGGGGGGGGGGGTGGTGTCACGGAACCACTAAAGCCGTGGATGATTGAACAAAATAAAGCATCCTGTTGAAAATCCTACACCTCGATCGGTTCACAACTCTTGTACCACTATTGGAGGAGGTGGTGAAATGTCATTTGCTGCCCCCATGTCTGTTTTTCTACAGTAATTAAGACCTTCCAAACATCAATTTTTGGAAACGAAATAACATTTAATTAGTGCCTTTCTAACAGTCATAACAGAAGCTTTGAACTGATAATGAGAGATCCAGCGAGTTTTTATATTATTGGACACCATAACTACGTTCATCATAAAACTAGTAATCCCCCCCTCCCTGCCTTTGTTTGAAGCTCAATTCATTCTGCAAGACGGTCTTAAAATCTCTCTCTTATGCAATATGTCTCCATTTGTGTCTTTGCACATAATCTGACCATTCAACATTTTGGACTGCACGGTTTGAGATATTGGCCAAATATTCTTTCGGACAAGAAATTGACGCAACAACTTGGTTGTGAATGCGTTTGACGTTAATTACTGGACAAAATATGTTGAACCTATCGTAATATGGACGAAAATATTTGAACGAATGTTCCTATAACTAGATATGTCAAATCAATATATTATACTCTTTGCAAGTAAATATCAACACCAACATGTTTTCAAAGCAAAACAAACAATAACTTTTCATGTTCCAAAAACTCTATGTTCCGAGCCAAAGCGTGTGACGATTGATGACCCGCCATCGAAAAAATTTATAGCAAATTTGCATAAACCTAAATGGTGAATCTGAAAATTACTTGGACTGCTTTGGCAACATCAGTCCCATCAGATGCTCACTCAAATGCTCATTATCATCTGCGCCAGCCGCTAGTATCTAACTCGCAAGTTAATGTTTAGCGTCGACGAAAAAGAGCTATGGAAATAAGTTCCTGCGGCCGAATCAGTTTAGCATTAAGTTTCAAACTTTCTGTGTGTGCCTCCCCCTAATTTGAACACTTGTCCCATGATTTACGAGAGCGCCTCAACTTCAAGTTGGGTCTTACAGCGTGAGTGTGCAAACAATTCGCGGGCGGGCAGGTCGTGATAAAGATTTAGTAGGTTACTCCTCGACCGCATGTGAGTTTCGAAGCATGTACAATTGTACAGTCAAAGGTTTCCGAAAAATAGAACAAGTGGCGTTCATGCTCACCGAAAAGAACGAGATTCAAATTCTGGTATTATTACCGGAAGCATTACTGTGTGTCAACCAAGGAGTTTCCTGTGCTCTCACTGGATAATTCGGATGTTTCTATTAGGATTTTCTATTAGTGCCATGTTTATTTAGCGAGGGGTCCATAAATCATTCATGGAAAGTCTCGTTCAAGATAGGAGAAGACATGAAGATGTGGTTGTGAAGAACGCTCGTTAGAGAGGTACAGCAGAGGCCCGATCAAGTTGGAACTCGGTCTAGCCCAACCGATGAGAACCAATCAACCTCACGTGAAGCTTCAGCCCAATGAGCTATAACTTTAGAGTGGCAGCGGATTGGTTCACCTTGTGCCACACAGGGTATAAGGAATCCCGGGAAAAAGCGGAATTTGGACGGCAGATTCCAAGGTTTGAGGTTAAATTTTGTAGGTCGTTTCCGGCAATGCCCAAGTTAGTTTACGAAACGACCGGAAACGACCTACAAAATTTAACCTAAAAATCGATTTTTGCGGCAAGATGGCGGCGCCCTAGGTGACAACAATGAACCAGCGGAACATTCCTTGATGTGCCACTCTAAAGTTATCGCTCATTGCTTCAGCCACACTTGAGCTTGACTTGAGGGTCATCGATGCCGTTTGGTGAGTAAAGAGTGAGGTTATGTTAGATATAGTGTTAGATATAGTTAAGTATAGTGCAACTTTTCGACAACTTAATCCGGCAGGCGCGGCTCGGCGTAGGAAGCCGCAGCCGTGCTGACTGCTAATAGAGGAATGTTGAGTAGTTAACTATTCCTACATGACGGATATGGTTTTGCATAACTGCCTGATTGAAGGCGCCATCGTCGTTCCTCGACTTATCTTCAAAACAAAAAAATCGAAACTAACTGTAATTAAAATAGGAAAATGATTCATTCCACTCGAGTGAATCATTGAAGCAGTGAAAAATCCGTATCACGTGCTCCACCAATTTTTAACATAGATATAGTACTCTCAACGTAGCTCGAAAAAATTCAAAAAAAAACTTAAACGAATTTCTAATGCGAGTTCTGATATTTGTATAATTTTGTTCTGTAGTTTTCATGGAAAAAACTTATGTGTGCAGTTTATATCAGTGACTTATTTCTAAGAAAACAAGGTAAAATACCATTCTATTATACCCTGACGAAAGGCAAGGCGTGATGAATTTACGCCGGAAAATAAACGATTTTTAGCCCTTTCTGATAATAAAAAATGACCCTATCGTTTTCGCACAGAGAACAAAAACTATTGTAAAATTTATTCCAGTTTCAAGACAAAATTCACTCCTCTTGTTTAGTGAAGAAAGTTCTTCCTGGATAAGGAAAAAGTTCGGGCTAACGATGAGTTAAATTCAAGATTATGAAAATCTAAACTTGGAGGGACACGAATGAAGTCACAGACTTTGAAAAATCAAACCCACTCCAACGAGCTAGTTGAAAAGATACTATCAGTACTAAGAGCAACAAAACGAAACAAATTCAAAAGATTTTTTCCTTGTTAATACGATTATGTTTTTTAACAAGACAGTTAAATTGAAGGGGCGGGCGGCCTACCGCATAATGGGCTCTTTCAAGGCGGTAGCGGTGCTGGTGCTCGGTGCGAGTACCTTGCCTTCTTTTCCCTTTATTTTTCCACGCATCCGAGGGAAGAAGCGCTCTTTGTCGGTTTATGTTAAAAAGAGACTGACACAAAGTACTGTGACTTACACACCAAGCGAGGTTGCCAAATTGATGTTTTTCATCTTTTCTCCCTCTGATCGGTGGATTGGTTGACATCAACGAGCAATAACTATACGCATATACAAGTGTCGTTCAGAAAATAAGGTTCCTCAATTTTTTTCTCAGCCCCTAATTTGGATAAAGTCAAACAAAACACTGCGTTAAACGCGTCATACTCTTTAATTTTTTGTCTATATTTTGTTATTAAATTCATACAAATGGCCGCTCAGAAATCAATTTTTTCGAACCCACTTCGAAAAATGTCTCGCCACCTCCGAGAGGTATCAGAATTATTTTGAAGGTTTCAGTTTTCCACATTCGATTAGTACGAATGAAAACATAGCAAAGCTACAAAATGAGATCTAATTTAATTTCATGTTAATATAACTACCTTCTAGCGTTTCTTCAACATAATTTCCATGAAAATGCACACATTCCTGCGATAGAGATGCCAGTGTGGGTGACCTGTCCAATGCAATGCTTTGTTGCATCGTGGCCTGAGTTTGTTTCATTTTACACTTAAATATTTGCTCAGATCGAAGGCAACACTTATCAGTAACTCGGTAAGAGTAGGTAACTCAAAGTTCATTATCAAAGAAGCAAGACTTGATATGCTCAGAACTTGGTCAGTGTTTATCTCAATCGGTGAGCGATCCGATCCTTTGCTTTCGAAGTCACGAAACTTTCGGGAAATTCTCCCTGGTGGATTCGGAAAAAATTAATTTTTGAGCGGCCAATTGTTTGAATTCAATGACAAAAATTGTAACAAAAGTAAAAAGGATGACGCGTTCAAGCCGTTTTTTGACTGAATTTATCTTAACAAGGGGCTTCAAAAAGAAATATAGGGAACCGTACTTTCTGAACATTGAACAACCCACACGTGTCTACACTGAAAAGAGTGCTGAACTTTCAATATTTATTTTGTATAATACGTATTTCAATACTTAAAAGTATATGGATAAAACTTAAAAATTATTAGGTTTACCATTAAAATTGGTTAAATTACCTCCATGTTGTGTCAAGTTAACAGTTTCAAAATGGCAAAATTTGCAGTTTTTAAGTTTTGTCCAAACTTTTAAGTTTTCAAATAATCGAATTCAATACTTTTTTTCCCCCCAGCGAATTGAGGGATTTTCGGGGCTGCAATTTTGAAGACACCACTGGAGGTAGCCATGAAAAAAACCTATTATGGACCTTTTTTTACTCGTTCTCGGTTTGTTTGCTTCCTAAATATTCGGGGACTCAACAAAATGACAACCAACAGCCATCCACTGTTGAGTGGCGAACGTTGCTCCAGTTGAAATTGGGCTTAAATTTCGCTTTGAATTCAAAATATAAATTAATTAAGTCACATAATTTTAAAATGATTGATCGGAAACGGTTATTCAGTAAACGAAAAAAAAAAAAACCTAGCCAAACCCTAACCCAGAAATCATTTCCTTCATTTTTTACGCAAATCACCGATGCGGATACTGTTGATGGAAACTGAATCGAAACATAGAATTTACCGGACAAGAAAAGTTAGTGTCACCCCCCCCCCCCACCACCACCCAACCCTTTTGTTTTTTTTTCGGTTTAGACATTTCTTGCAGAAACCATGATAATTAACTCATTTTAAGCTCTAACATGAATGATTTCACACAATTTTAAGGAATCTTGCTATTTGTTGTTCATAATCTCAATCTTGATTTTGATCGAAGATTCAAGTCCGGGAATTTCCATGCTTCCATCTAATGGCGTAGCGTACTATTTGGCAACGTTGCAGTTCGACCATTTAAACCCTTGAAAAAGATCGAATTACATATGGTGTTCGGTGAACACCTTCACATTCGACCTTTTACATGGGTTTAAATGGACACAATATAACGTTGCCAAAATGCACGCTACGCCACTGCTTCCATCGTCTGTGCGCCACTCCACACATGTGTGAATTAAGTGGTGAATTCAAATGTCTGAATACTCAAAAGTACGGATATAACTAACTAAACAGTCAGTTTTACCATTTAAAGTAGTTAAACCATGCAATATTACCTACAGTCAGAATGGAAAATCGCATTAGAGCCAATATAGAAATACGATTTGGAATTTACCAACACAAACTGGCAACCATTTCAGCCAACTATTCAGGAAAGGGGATGTTATTTTCAAGGTTATATTTATAATGAGCGTTGACGCAGAGCCAATCACAACCCAGTCAGTTGGCGGAGATTTCTGGGAAAACGCTCACTTTCCAAACAGCTTGGCGGACCCGAAGACGACCGAAGTAAAAAAACGTTTTAAAATTAAATCAAGTTTCCATTCTGATTGTTTTGTTCTGTGCGGGCAAATGACTTCCTCGCTCTGTTAATGCAACTATTTCAAACTATAAAATATACGTATTCAAGCTGTCTTCATATTTTCAAGTATTCAATGGTAAAATGTAGTGCTATTTTTTTTTTTTTTTCATTGATAGATAAAAATGTATTTAGCTCGTCGGAAAAACGATCGCGGCATCATTTTCAACAGCAGATATTAAATTCCATGTAGATTATAGTTATAAATAGCTTTTACATACTTAGATGTAAAACAACTTATTTTGGGGTCAAGTCTGGAATAATTTGTCCAGCCTTTACCCCCAAAATAAGTTGTTTCAAACATTGTATTGACTGATCTAAAGTGTTTACATGTTTATACTAAAATGTATAGTAGGCGTAAGTCTAGTATTAGGAAATTTGTACTAGTATTGTAAATAAAAAAAAAATTATAACAATAAAAAGCAATGAAGAAAAAGGCGGCAACAATGAGAGAGAGAGAGTCACAACGGCAATTCCCAGTTATGTATGTGCAAAGGCGAAAGATCTACATTCGAGATAAACAAAGAGATGTTGTGTCCGGGGAAAAAAGAGGGCGGGGGAAAGAGTGAGAGGAAGTTCGTGTCAACCGCTGGTGAATAATATTGCTTCCTTAATGAGATTATGCCTTAAAGGAAACAAACGGAAAGCCTCGTGCCCCCCACCATTCTTGGATAGCCCCTCTCCCCCCCTCAAACCTTTCGCTAACCCCACCCTCTCGTCATTTAAGATTCTTTGAATTTTCCATTGCCTGGTGCTTTCCAGCTACTTTAACACTCACATTTAACCGATGTCGGCTCTAATCTAACTGTACTCCTTCGTTCTTATTACCGACTTAGATTCCTTGAAGAGGGGAGAGGGGGGAGAGAGATACATACTCTTTGCGTTATTATTACCTAATCTGCGTCTTCCCGAGTGTGGTCTTACAAATCCCAAAACGGTCCCCCCCTCAACATGAACATTGAACGACCTGTAAAAAGTATAGTTGATTGCCACCTTGTACGAATCAGAGTTGGGAAAACAGGAGAGTAATCGATTACACGATTACTGGGTAATCGGTAATCGTCAAACCTTGGAATGGTAATTAAATGCAGTCTTCACACATAAATAGTAAATTTTAGGGTTGTTTCGGTTAGATGTAATTCTTCAGCAACTAATATGTTGGGTGACTTGTGAAAAATCAGCCCTGATTACCATAAAATCACCCTCCAAAAAATCGACGATTACGATTACTCGGTAATCATGTAATCGATTACCACCCCCATTTGCCCAACTCTGGTACGAATCACGATGACCTTTTTGGTTTTTGTGTAAATGTATGGCGAATTATATTCCGTCCCCGATCACAAATAATTTCGAGGACGGACAGTCCTCTGCACAAAAGTTCACCCCCAAGAGCCTCAACAAACATCAGTCACCACTCAAAAGACCGTGGCAGACCGTAAAGAAACGGCGGTGCCACAAAGTAATCTCGACATAAGTATCACATAAATGATAAGGAAGCGCAGCACTAACAGGAAGTTAGGTAGAATCTAGACCAGCCCCAGCTAAAGTGGCGTTAGGAACGCTCCTAGCCTTACGATGATTCGTTAAAGAAATATATGAGGTGAGATCCTTCATTTTTAGGCACAACCTCTGAAGACAAAAAAAAACTTCTCAGAGAAATTGAAAGGAAGGGGACATTAAAATCTTACAGAAAATCGTTTGTGGTTCACAGGACTTACTCACTACTACATTATACAGTCATGCCACAGTAAAAATGTCGATAATCTTAGGGTTTGTTGACAAAGAAAAACTAAATAAAACTAATGAAAACTTAAAAGCTGAAAATACATTTGTAAAAACAGGAATACCCAGAGAAAAATGTTACAAGAAATAATTTGGAGGAGAGAGGCTCTAATTTTTTTCAGAGGCTGCCGAGAGAGCTTAAACAGTTATTTATGGATTCTAAGCGCAAACCTTTTACAGCTAGATTGAAAGAGTATTTCCTATAGTTAACTCTTACAGTATATAAAAGAGAGCATGATATTAAAATTATTAATTTTAATAATTTCCTATTTTAACCTGTATTATCATCATGTTTTCTTATTTTTAGTTAAAATCTGTCAGTGTTGTTGTAACTTATACGAATGTCCACAGGCTACTATCGCCTTATGTGGTGTGTAGATATCAGCATGTATCAAAAACAAACAAATAAATAAACTCAAAGTCTGTGCGGAGTCGCGCTTGTCTCGAACAATTTTTGGGTCCATGGAGCTCAAATCGCCGGATCGATTTGAGCGATCCGGTGGACGGATTCGGAACTAAATGCCGCAAAGACTCACGCCATAAGAGGCCAAGTCCTGTTTACACCATCGAGTCAAGTTGATCAGCGTATTCACATGTGAATCGCGTCTCGTCCGTAAAATCGTGGATTTTACGATGAGCGTGCACCGAGGTCAAAGATCTTGGAGGATAGTTTTACATCGCGTCAACGTATAACAATGACGGACGATACGATAGAGGCAGTCGTGTCGTTAGGGCCGGAGCATGACTCGCCATCAAATTTCAATATCCGCTCGCTTAACTTATTTTTTTTTTTTTTTTCTCCGACGTCAATAAGTGTTACGTCAAAGAGAGCTCGACTCGCGCTGCAGTAAAAATGCGTTTTATGGAGCGTCTCTTCCCTCTGCTGCGATGTCAGATCGCGAGGTGAAAATTCATATAACTGGTGTTTTAAAACCCCTTGTGCCAAACTTTGCAAGCACAGTTTCAACGGCGAAATATATATATATATATATATATTTTTGTCAGGCTAAAAAGGTCCAAAATTGCACCCCGTTTGAGTTAGAGCCCCTCAAAGTTTTGAATAATGTAAACGGTTTTATTTTTTGAATAGAGCCCGTACTCATGAATTGAATTTCATTGATATGAGTCACCTAAAACGGTTTATGAGTGACGTGAAAAATATACGGACAGACCTAAAATCTGAATTTTTCCCGTGAACAATGCTTATTGCTTATGTCATCTTGTTCATAATTGAGGACTTTACATTCCAGAAAAAAACCCATACATTTCTCGAAACTTTGAAATGTCTATATTTTAGACTGGAAGCATTTGCGGGCCGGTATCTAAGTTTAAGTTAAGTTAAGTTTTGATTCAGAAAACTGCACTCGAGATGTTTGGCACATTAGTTTTGAAACACCCTGCGTATATTGCATTGATTCAAACGGAAAGTGACCGTCCGTAGACGCTCTATCAATCAGGCAGCACCGCACCGACTCTTTAACGATATACCCGGTCCACATCGAATCTAGGAATCCGTCTTTCTCTCTCACCACCTCATTGAACACATGTGATAGAAAAGGATGAAGAGAGAGGTGGCCACGTGACTTTCGCCCATATCTCTGTTCTTCTCTGACACATGCGTTTACGAGGACGGAGAGAGAGATAAACAGAATCCCTGGATCCGCTTCCGACCAGAATGCATTATGCATCCTGCATTCTCCGGCCGTACATAACGTCGTAAATGCATCCATACCCATGCGAACTCATCATTTTTCCACCGCCCCCCCCTTCCCACCTTCCGTCGTTTTAATACTTTTCAAATTTAATTCGAATTTTCGTCGGGCGATATAACTTTACCACTCAAGGAAGGCACAGCACGGTAGGGGTTTTTTTTCTGCCAAAGCTCACATTGTTTGTAATCTGATGATTTTTCTCTCTGTTTCATCAGCTATAATGCTGAGTTAATGGCATCCTCATTCCTCTTATCGAAATATCTCGAGTTTTTTAGTGGTAAAACAGAAATTCTGATTTCCACCGAAACAACCAAACTTTGCAACCAATATAAATGCAAAAATTGTGAAATAATCATCGAAGTCGATTAGTTTGGACTTTAATTAAGGAATGGCTTTTCTCAAGTTTTGGGAACTTCCAATGAAATTGATAAAAAGGAGTCTTATCCTTTGAGGAAACAAACACTGTGCTCCGAGGCTCCTTGTGCAAGCTTCAGGAACCTTGAAAAGTGTCTCTCGTTCTTGCTTTCGTTCCAAAATTTTCATAGTCTTGAGACTTGACTATGATGGGCATCATGGCGTTATGGCTAGAGCAAATTGCATCCATAACTTTAAGGCTAAATTGCACAGTTGCCTTGATTTTTTTTCCCTTCAGGTTCTTCGCCGAAGCAGGAGCGCATTCTATCTAGTTATAGCAAACTTTCGCCAAGATCTGACGTTTGATGTTAGGGTCAACTGCGATAAACACTCTTCCTACACTTTGGCCCAAGTTTCATTATCTGATCCAGCTCGCTTCGAAATCTTCTATGGTTGATTTGATCAAACAAAATTTTCGTAAACTCTTAGCAGCTGGAGCTCACCATATCTTGTTTGACGTAGAATGCAGATAGTACAGGGGAGTGAAAATTCGACCCTGGCCACGGATACGCCGTGTCGTGGCCGTCCATGCTATAAGCAGACGTTGCCTTATTTCAGGAGTAGAATGAAAAGTTTTACGGAAGCAGGACACACGCCAATCTAGACACACAGTCTAATCGGCAAAACCCATTTTGTCCATTTTGATTTTGATGGTTCCTAATGTCATCATCTGTATTTCGTTTAAAATCTTTGAGAAATATGGTTCCATATTGTTGAAGTGCAAATAAAAAAAATGCTAAAAAAGTATACAAAGGATACACATTGAGCACAAGCGCTTGCAGAGAAAACAAGAGGAGTGTTTTTTCTTCTCCCCCCTCACACCCGTAAATTGAAAACTACGCAATTTCCGTTATTTTACGGCCCCTTCTTCCAAACATGACCTTATAACTACTTCTCACTTCCTCTTACGTCTAAAACTCCAATTGATTGTCTTAATTTAACGAATTTTTCGGTTGTAAATGTCTCAAAGAAATATATTTAATTATAGAGGAAGTTTAAAACTCAATAAATTGAGAGTAAACCCTAGTAAAAATGGTTCATACATATTTTGTCCATAGCTTTTATTCTTTACAAAGTATGGATACGTATACTGTTTAGACCCGCATACATGCAGATGAGTGTAAATATATCTAGTGTATGACTAATGGCTATAAACACGTGTATTCATATATATATATATATATATATATATATATATATATATATATATATATATATATATATATATATATATATATATATATATATATATATATATATATATATATATATATATATATATACGAAATTCTTACTTATTCATACGGATCAGGTCTGCCATTTTGCGTATAATCAATGCTATTTTTCTATTCACCGATGGTTCCACCGGTTGAGAAAAGATTACACCGTTCAGTTCAGTGTATGACTGTAGTGAACCAAACTACTCGCATCTGTAATCTTTTCTCAACCGGTGGAGTCGATGAATTTTAAAAACTGGCGGATATTTTAACTAATAAACGGCGTTTTCACCGATTTGTGCATTACAGTCATACACTGAACTGAACGGTGTAATCTTTTTTCAACCGGTGGAATCATCGGTGAATGGAAAAATAGCATTGATTGTACGCAAAACGGCAGCCCTGATACGGATCCATACATATCCCTACTATGTATGGGGCACTGGCAAGGGACCTGTATGGAACAGCTTTACTAGAGAACCGGAGAATATGAAGTAACGCATCGAACTTTGTGAATTGATTGAAAAGCATTCGGAACCAAAGCTATGTTGGACATTCAATGCTATATCAGGGTAAAACGCTAATTAAAATCTTTTATCTACTTTTCTTTTATAAATACTTGTATGGGAAGATTCCGCTCTTCATTGCAACATTTAATTACGCTTAACAGGATAAAAGACACCAGACAATTATAAAGTTAACCCTTTCAATACCAAGCCTGAGTATTTCTTTTTCGTAACTCGATGTCTCATTGACAGTAACAGCTACTCCAAATCGCAACACTTGCAAAATAATATTTCATCGGTCGCCTTCAATTACCAGGATAGGCAAAATGAACACAAGGGAGTACGAACAGTTAACTACCCACTAAATGCGAGCGAGTTACAGCTTTGATTTCTTCTGGTAACCTGAACCCTGGTAGTGAAAGAAATAAATTTGGCAACCGTGCCTGGAACGCGTCACAAAGTTGGGAGAAAATTAATTTTACCCTGGTCTTGTCGTAATTAAGTCGAGGCTCTGGTGGGCACACCAACGGAGAAGCGCCGGCTTATCAAAAGACAAACAAAAATATGACCAATCAAAATTCAGCTGACCTTTGCGTATAACTAGGGCACCTCAAGTTATGAACACGTATTTAATGCACGAGCACATTTCTGGACGGTAAGCAAGTGGAACTCGAAAGTGTCAATTCACATTTTTTTTTCTCAAAAAAATAAATAAAAAGACGGACTTGGTCAAGGCTTTTTGACTTGTTTACCGTACATATTCAGCGAAACATCAAATATTTCGTTTGTTTGTTTAGTATTGAGGTAAGATATACGTCCTTAATTATATGTATAGAGATATATTAATAGTTTTACAAATATTAGATATGTATGAGTAAATTGAATGACTTGTTCTCTTATAATTTCACTTGCATTTCAATTTTTGTAAAATTCGCTTTTACTCCAAATTGAACAAAACCCATATGAAAAGGCATCCGGAAAATGGGTGCACATGAAAAAATCAGCTTTTTCAGGAGAGACAGAAAACGATACCATCTTTCTAGTAAGCATTTCTTTAAAGAGACAAAATTAATTTTGATGCTTACATAGGATCAGAAAGAAGGTCCATTGGAGATATCTCAATTTAGCCGTGCCTAAAAAAAATAAAAAAAGTTGAGAAAAGAGTGTAAACTCTAAATCAAAAAGAATGCACTTGCTAGCTCTTCTTTCAGATGCCCATATTCATAGGTGCGGAATAGTGGCGATTCAAAAAGGTTGAGAGCATTTATGGCTGAAATCTATGAGAGTTACTGCTATACATATTGGCGTAGCAATAATGTGCAAAATATGAATTCGCAAGAGAGCTCCATAATGAACTGTCCGATTTCAAATCTGTGAAAAGAATTGTGAAGAACACATTAAGAACAAATTCCCAGCCGCGAGGAACAAATTATGCGACCCGTTTTTGATAATGGGTGGGATAGCGTGCAGTTGGCCCGCCGTTTTGTTTTTTTGACGATAGCTCCATACCGATTCGTCCGATTTTAAATCTGTAAAAAGCATTGTGAAGAACAAATTGAGAATAGATTCCCTACCGCGAGGAACACATTTTACGACAATTTTTTTGAAAAATGGGCGGGATACCGTGAAGTTGGCCCGCCATGTTGTTTTTTGGCTCTAGCTCTGGACCAGAAGCCCGGTGCGTCCCCGGAATAGAAGAACAAATAGGAACAAATTAAGAACAAATTCCCTGCCATGGACCTGGAATTTGTTCTTCATAGTGGTAGGCCAACTTCCGCTAGCTCAAGAGAATCTCCAAATCCACTTTTTAATGGACATGAAACAATGACGCGCGAATTTGAAACTTTTAATTGAGCTACGCCTCTTTGTAAAAATGCCGACAGAATAGAACTATGTTCGCCTTTAATCCTAGACTTGGCAATGATATGGTCTAGCCCTCAAAATCGGATCACTGGGATTTAAAGACGAATTGTATTTACTAGTAATATGGTGGCAGGTGTAACTTGAGTAGCTGAATCCTTTTGAAACTTAATTTTCACTGAAATTCAACGATTCTGTCACTTGGACCAATGTTTTGTTGTAGTTCCCGACAGATAAGAATCAGAGTCTAAATGGGTCCGTTGCCATTTTTTGCTACAGCAATTAAGAGTGTTTCATCTAATGTAAAATTGCCAGAAAAGTCCATTGGTGGAAGCAGAAAGTCATAAAATGCAATAATAAGCACACAATAGGAATTTAATGAAATCCAAGATGGCGGAGAAATATCGAGCAATCTGTATGCATGCACCTTGAACATCCAAGGATAGCCAACCTCACAATATCGATCACAACCAATCACAACGTAAACAAACACATAACCTCTACCTCCAGTGAGGTTGTCAAACTTAGTCATCCTTGGATGTTCACAGAAAACTGAAGCTTGCGTCAGAATTGGCGACTCAGAACACTTGGACCAACCACACCAGTTAATTCAACTTAAAATTGAAATTTACATTAAAGAAGATATCAATATTGACGCATTTTCGGACTCTTCTTTGTCTCAATTGATACCTATAGTATATACTCTACGAAAAACGGCCAATTTATCGAACTTTTTTTTTTCCATGAAGGATGTTATAGGTGATTGCAGAGGAGGGAGCGAGGCATGGGCCGATACAGGGAATTGTTTTTCTCTCTCTCCTCCCATTTGAAAACATGCGTTAGAAAAGGACAGAAGAGGGGGCCAAAGTCACGTGATGGCCCCCTTTTCTATCTTTTTCTAACAAATAAGTTCAAATGGAAGGAGAGAGAGAAAGGCAATTCCCTGCCCTGGTAAAAAAAAACCTCAGAGAACCTCAGAAAATCCTGAGGGCACCCTCAGGATTTCTGAGGGCCTCTGAGGTTTTCTGAGGGTACCCACAGAATCTTTGAGGGCGCCCACAGAATCGTTGAGGGCGCCCACAGAATCTTTGAGGGCACCCACAGAGCACTTGAGGGCGACCACAGAGCGCTTGTGGGCGACCACAGAGCACCTTGAGGGCGACCACAGAGCACCTTGAGGGCGACCACAGAGCGCCTTGAGGGTGAACGCAGAACGCTTGAGGGCGCCCACAGAGCATCCCAAATCTTTTGAGGGGTCCTTACAACTTTAGAAATTCTCATCAGAAATCTTCGAGGGTGAGTTTCAATCATTTTGAAGACGACCGGTACCAGTGGCGCCATTCGGGGGATGGCAGGGGGGCATCCCCCCCCCCCCCAAGGATTTTCAATGTGGCCGAAAAATCTAGTCAACGATTTTTTTTTGAAGATGCACGGCAAAAAAAAAAAAAAAAAAAAAAAAAAAAAAAAAAAAAAAAAGTCATCCAAATTTGTGGATGGCCTCCCCCCCCAAGGAAAATCTGAATGGCGCCCCTGCACCGGAATAACATTTTTACAGGACAACAAACTCGCACTCAGACTTTCCAATCTCAAATGTTTTAGAGGTTATTTTCAATATAGTAACTCGTGCATTTTGGCAACATTGTTTTTATTCCATGTAATATGTATGATTCCATGAAAAACAATCGATTGCTTACCATGTATTCAAATGGAGGTAAAACATTTTTGCCACACATGGCACAAAGCCACCACTGGTTAAGTAATTAATAATAATAATAATAATAATAATAATAAAAAAAATCTATGGGTTTTTTCAATGTTTTTGCTTGAGCATGTTCTTTAGGGCCTATATAGGTCAGAAAAAAATCCAAAAAATAGTTTTTTCATCGGCTGGATCTATTTTGGAACAAAGAGGGTTAAAAGTTCAAGATGAAACAAATTCCTGATTAAACCAATGCATTGAGCGAGAAATTCTCATATTTATTAGATATACATATTATTATTATTTTCCTTTTAAATCAATTAAAACCTATAGTTGTTAAAAATCAAATAAATATTTTTTGAGGTTAATGTTATTCCACTGAACAAGTAATTCATGTACTAAAGTCCGGACCCTTACTCATTAGAAGGTTAAAACAAATTAAATTATCTACTACAAACGAAATCTTTCTAAGTCCCATTATAAAAACCTTAGCTGCAAAAAAAATATCTAGGCCCTCAAAAAAGTCTGAGCGTAATTTGAAAATAAGGGCTCCAAGGGCATCCTCAGAAATCTTGAGGGAATGCTCTCAAAAGTTTCTGAGGGCACCCTCAGAGAATCCTGAGGGCACCCTCAGGGAATCCTGAGGGCACCCGCAATATTATTATATTGAGAAATTCTCGCCCATCTGTCATCGCGGGCAGTGTAGCCTAGTGGTAAAGTGCTGGACTACCAATCGGGAGGTCGTGGGTTCGAACCCCATCACGGGCAAAGTTTCTGTTCAGACTCCAACTTCTACGGCTTGACAAAAGGTGTAAAATACACTACCTTCGTGATAGGATCAAGAATCTCTATAGAAAACTCGACTAAATTTAGTTTTTTAGTTACACAGAAATATTTGATGACCTTCCCTCAGGACCTCAGGACCTCAGAAGTCTGAGGGTAATTGGAACATGAGGTCCTGAGGAAATTCCTGAGGGTGCCCACAGAAATTCCTGAGGGTGCCCTCAGAAATCCTGTGGGTGCCCTCAGGACCTCTTGTTCCAATTACCCTCAGACATTTCTGAGGTCCTGAGGTTTTTTTTTACCAGGGTGTATCCGCCCATGGAGCGAGGAAAAATAATGAGGCGTCCTAACTTTTGCTATAAGCATTAGAATAAATAATTACTGAGTATAATCCAGCAAAAATTACAATGAGCACATTAAAAGTTACGAAATTTACTCACAGACTCAAGAAATGACTTAAAAAGCTGCAATGGCGGAGCTACGCAGGTGCCATGAGTGATTCCTGTCTTAATTTATCACTTTTTCTGTAGAAACACTCAGAGGAAGTCCACGAATTGAATAGGAATCTCCCGCCATGGTACCTGCGTAGCTTCGCCACTCATTGAAAATCAATTTTGGAGTCTTCAAAATGTCAACATTTTTCAACGTGCTAGAGAAGAAAGTCCAATAGGTAGACTCTACTCAAATAGCCTACCTAAGCTAACCTAACCTAACCTCTCCTCCCATAGATAGACTAAAAAAGTCCAATAGATAGACTCTACTCAAATAGCCTACCTAAGCTAAGCTAACCTAATCTCTCCTCCCATAGATAGACTAAAAAAGTCCAATATAGATAGACCAAGAAAGTCCAATAGGAAGACTCTACTCAAATAGCCCACCTAAGCTAACCTAACCTAACCTCTCCTCCCATAGATAGACTAAAAAAGTCCAATAGATAGACTCTACTCAAATAGCCTACCTAAGCTAACCCAACCTAACTTCTCCTCCCATAGATAGACTAAAAAAGTCCAATATAGATAGACCAAGAAAGTCCAATAGGTAGACTCTACTCAAATAGCCTACCTAAGCTAAGCTAAGCTAACCTAACCGTTCAGCTTCACTTTCATGGTGATTTTTGCAGAAATTTACGCAATATTTTACTTTCCAATCTTCTACACAGCAAAAGTTATGAAGAGCCCAACTGGCACGGAGAGTGGGTCAGAACTCAGTAAGTTATTTAGCTTAGGGCAAATCCATGTGGAAACATACACCATGTTTCCATGTTTCACCTCGCCTCAGTCGGTAAACCCCCGCGCGCGTATCCAGACAGTGTTGCCGAATCTAGCATAAAATTCGACATTTTCACATTGAGTTAAATAGGAAAAAATTGGAGGAGACTCCACGGAAATGGCAACACTGCATCCAGAGGAGCTCTTTGATAAAATATGTACACTTTATCTGTCGAAGGATAGAGAGAATTATAACCGAAACGTCAAAAATAAAGTTGGTAAAATCAACACGCGATTGTAAAAATAATTCATCATACCTAAAATTGTTCGCTACGGATGGACGCGTGGACGCAGGCGGGTGGAGAGTACGAGGTTCGAGTTGAGAGATGGGATTCGAATAATTTCAAAAAAAAAAAAATGGAGAGGAGTGAGGAGAGAGAGAGAGAGAGAGAGAAAGAGAGAGAGGAAGAGAGAGAGAGAAAAAGAGAGAGAGAGAAAAAAAAAAGAGAGAGAGAGAGAGAGAGAGAGAGAGAGAGAGAGAGAGAGAGAGAGAGAGAGTGAGAGAGATTGAGCAGACGAAAGAGGGGGTTAAGTTGGGGCAGTCGTAAAGTCGAGTCCCGGTTGACAACGGACGATTTATTATATCGATACTTATCGGCCAAATGCACCAAACTCACACATACATTTACCTGGTCTAACGTTACTCTTGTAAACGCTCTGTATACGAGTACGTGTCCCTTTCATCGCGAAACCTCACCCGTTCTCGTATCACTGCACAGTGGCTCTAAACATGGATTTGTTGGACAATATTTTGTTTTTGTTTTTTTATTATTAATATTTTTCGCTCTTAAAAAGACTTAAGTGCATCCACTTTTTCCATCTTCTGTTTTTACTTTATTTATTTATTATTTTGTTATTGTTGTTGTTGTTTTTTTTGTTTTTTTTTGTTTTTTTGCAATATTTACAGAGTGACTTACTTAAAACTGCGTGAAAATTATACTCAGTTCACCCCCTATCCCTTAGTACCATACGTTGGCCAAATAAATTGGGCGCAGAAAGGATAAAAACGCACAGGAAAGAAGTAGGATTTCCGACATTTTCTGGTGAGGGTTTGTCCCGGTAATGGGAGTACCGGTCAGTATGGGTTGTCCCGGGTTCCCCAAGCTATATATATGAAATAAGTTTTAAACTAGACCACAAACGTTGGCTATATTAAGATGAATAGTATAGGTATACCACTATTTGACATAAATTAAACCTCTTCTGGCAAAATTAATTTTTGGATTTTATAATCAATTTTGCTCAAAGAAATATCAACCATTATTGTTGAAAATAGTTGAGGCCATTTCCGGAAAACGGCCTCACAAAATAACGGATGTCCCCTTCTGGAGAAATCAGCATTGTGATTGAAGAGGGACTTTTGTCCGAAGAGCGCACGTTTTTTACCATGGGCCCTATTTCTGGAAACGGCCTCTATGGGTCTGTCGCAAACGTTTGCTACAACGATAAAGAGTATTTCATTCCATGTAAAATCGCCCGAAAAGTCCATTGATGGTGGCATCAGAAAGTCATGAAATGCGATAATAAACGTTTAACAAGAGACACAAGAGACGTTTAATGAAATCCAAGATGGCGGTGAAATATCGAGCAATCTGTATGCATGCACCTTTAACATCCAAGGATTGCCAACGTCGACAACCTCACAGCTTCAGAGTTTATGTTTTTATTTACGTTGCGATTGGGTGTGATCGATATTGTGAGGTTGGCTATCCTTTGATGTTCGTGGTGCATGCATTCAGGTTGCTCGATATTTTACCGCCATCATGGATTTCAATATACGTCTCTTGTGAGTCTATTATCGTATTTTATGACTTTCTGATGCCACCAATAGAATTTTCACGTGATTTTACATGAGATTGAACATTGTATGGCGCTGTAGCAACATTTTGCTACAGACCCATTGTCAAATTTACTTCTACATAAATACTAGACTTTCCAGGCACCCTACAAGTAACTTCCTCGAGGGGTATGTGCTAGTTGGTATTTAAACAAGTTTGATTTGTATTCAGAGAATCACAATGATTGTTGAACAAAAGAATAAAGAAATACGCGGTAAAACTTACTGACAAAAGGTTCCTGATGAGAAGTATCGGAGCGCTGAGATTTTAGGGGACGATAGTGAGGAGAGAGGGAATTGCGACAGTTTTAGGACGGGCAACGAAAATTGAAAATACCAAATATACTCAAGAGATTTGAAAGGAATTGCTCCACTCAGAACTGCCGTTTTAAGTACAATCAATGCTATTTTTCTGTTCACCGATGATTCCACCGCGGTTGAGAAAAGATTTACACAGTTCAGTTCTGTGTATGACTGTAATGCACGAAAATACTCTGATCTGTAATCTTTCCTTAATCGGTGGAAACTCTGTTACTTAATTAACCCTTTACTGCATGATTTTTTTTTTCAATAAAATACTTTTTTTTCAGTACAATTTTGATCCTTGAGACAGGGAAAAATAGTGAAAAAATTATTTCCATTATATTTCAATGGTAAAGAGCCTGAACATTAATTGTTCCAAATATGGCCTTACCGGCATTTAGGTATCCATGCAACTAAAAATAAAGTTTTCAGGCTAAAAAAAAAAAAAAAAAAAAAAAAAATTAAAGTAGTAAAAAATAAGTTAGTAAGTTTTAATAGTTGTTTTTTTGTATATGGTACCCCTGCGTTACTCCCAAACATAACAATGCAAATCGGAAAATCTCTATCAGATTTTCAGTGAACTATTTTCAACCACTCTGCACGTTTTCTATCCTGTGCTGCGCGCTCTAGGACAAAATCGACAATTCTTACTCGTTTAGTATCTGCTCCACATGTGACCCACCATGCAGCGACAGTACAACTCAAGTCCCCTACTTTTAGATAAGGCTTCAAAGTAATTGTTCCAGATCTGGGCTCATCTGCAGTTAAGGGTTAAAATAACCGCAAGTTTTTTAAATTCATCGACGACTCAACCGATTGAGAAAACATTACAGATGCGAGTATTTTAGTTCATTACAGTAATACACTGAACTGAACTGTGTAAACTTTTCTCAGCCAGTGAATAGAAAAATGGCATTGATTATAGGCAAAACGGCAGCCCTGGCTCCACTGTGCGGCCGCTCCATCCTTTCGGGACGCGTGGACGGAGAGGAAAGTATGATAATGAATTTGTCATTTGTGGTGAGGCCGTTATTTTGCTTCAGTTCTGGAGTGGCAGCGCTAATCAGCCAACGTTATTTGCCAATCTTCTCATGTCATGCAGTGGCGGCTCGTGCAATGCGGCAACTATGTTTTTCTTCCATTTGATTCTATTTAAAACTGTCGATTCGATGCTAAACTAGCGCTTCGCTAACATTCGGTTGTTTTTCATTGAGTCAAATGGAGGGAAAACATTGGAATATTTCACGAGCCGCCACTGGTGTCATATTACACAATGAGGCTCTTGCAAACTTTTGCTATAAGCAAAAAGATAGTCCAATCTTATGTAAAGACCAGCAAAAATCACGAAAATCACGCTGAGAAAGTTTCAAATTCAGCAATAAACTCACAAAATTGCTATAACGGCAAGATGGCAGTGGCGATGGCGCAGTATGGTCTGAGATCGTCAAAAAGTGGCCAAAAATCAGAAAGTGAATTTCCCATTAATTCATCATTTAAAAACTTTTAATACTAAATTCAATTACAGAGAACACTTTTAACAAGTAATTTAAACTTGAAAGTGTCACCATAAAGTCTTAAATTAACCTTAAAAGGTTGAAAACGATGATTTTTGATGACTATTTTTCTCTGGATTTTTGGCCATTTTTTTCGATCTCAGACCATAGTGTGGAGGTTCGACGCATAGGTATCATGCGGGAGATTCCTGCGTCTATTATGTCACCTTCTCTACGGAAACACAGAGATATGTCTCAATTTAGATACGAATCTCTCATCATTTTCCGCCACGAAGCCCGATTCTGAGAGTGAACTTCGTGATTTTTTAGTGTACTCATCGTCATTTTTACAGGTTTGTATGCAAGAATCAACTCTTCAATCCCCTACAGCAAAGGTTTGCAAGAGCCCCATTGGAGAGTGTTGACCACCCGCCCGACTGAACTTCTCGAAGATGACGAAATAAATTAACCAGGGTGTTTCAATAAAAAATAAAAGTTCCATTACTCAAACTCCCGGGGTTTTTCCGATTCTTTTCGGTTTTATTAGAAAATCTGTGAAGTTATTGAGCGTTCAATAGAGATTATCTCTGTATAAATCTACGTAAAATAATCGATCTTCAGCCGGGGATTCCATGAGAAACCGATACTTTAGTAAAGGTTCAAATGGCAAAAAACATGGTTGCCAAATCGCACTCTCAACGTCACTAACCCTCTTTCTATTTTTCTTCATTGCTTGTCAAGAAATAATTATTTCGACGCTCTTTGTTTATCAAGAAAATTATGTATACTCCCAACGGATGCTTGTTTTCTTCAGCGGTTATTCTTCGCTTGGAAGCTCGTCATTTTCCTGGTTCTCTAATTAGTATTATAAAGGTAAAAAGTTGAATCTAATTAATTTTTGTAATCCAATAATCTCTCCTCCACTCCTCTTGTCTCCTGTCTCTCTCTCTCTCTCTCTCTCTCTCTCTCTCTCTCTCTCTCTCTCTCTCTCTCTCTCTCTCTCTCTCTCTCTCTCTCTCTCTCTCTCTCTCTCTCTCTCTCTCTCTCTCTCTCTCTCTCTCTCTCTCTCTCTTTTTCTCTCTCTTCCTCCCGCCTTCCCTTTCTAACTTACTTTAGGAGACTGTTGAGCAGATACTACCTGCTAATATTATAATATTATATTACCTGCTAATTACCTGATAATAACGTGTCACAACGAAACTTTGTTACTCTGTACTGAAAATTAGGAATGTTTGGTTTTTGAGCTCAGGTCCAAGCTATTTTTTTGTTTTATTTTTAAAGCAAGTTAGTGGCATTTTGTTCAGAACAAACCCAAATAAGTCGACAAAATTAAAATATTACATGCCAATCAAGGGGCTGAAAGGGATAGGGCGGAAATGAGAGACTTTTTATTAAGAGATAACAAGCTAATTTGCGCTTGAAAAGAAAAAAAAGGATAAAGCATTCTTATACAAGCACCAGCTACCGGCGCACACTGGATCAAACATGGATTTTTCTTGACATAAAAAAAAAACAAAAATAAAAACAAAAAATCCGTTTCAAAAATATTTAAGTGTTGACATTTCCTAGCAAAAATCATACGGCTTGACTCATTTTTAGCTCTATAATGAATTTATTTTCACTTTCATTCTTAAGTTAGCTTGCTATTTTATGTTCATAATTTTCAATTTTTACGCATGAAATTTGGTCCGAGAAATTCTTTGTTTCAATTTTCGGTGCGGCGATGAAGGATCCGAAGAATGGAAATCACGCTTGGGATTATTAATGACACAAAAAAAAAAAAATACCGAACAATAACCAAGATTAAACGCCGCCTATCCACCTCATAACGATACTGCGCACAGTAAAATACAATAAGCAAATATATGGAACTAACAGTAAAAAAATGAGATTAAGTTGTACTAATTAAGAAATGCAAAACAAGCTACTCTTTTTTATAGTCAAGAAAAGTAATCGAACGCCGAAAATACACATACTGGTGTCATGGGGGGTCCAGCAATTTTGCTACCATGCATGCTTCTCATTTGAACGCATGAGAAACAATCGGTCCTTGAGGAGGCTATGACCCTGTCAATAATCGATTGTTTCTCCTTTATTCACATTGGAAGAATTCACATTTGCCAAATCGCAGGATCCGCCTTCCACCGCGGACGGCAACCAAGCATAGCCGACCTCAGAGTGTTGTCCATACCTGTTATTCTATCCTAACCTTGTTACGATACGTTCCTTCATAATCAGCCGGCTGGGTTAGTGGCAGTTGCGCTAATCACCGTTTCATGGAATCCGACTGTTTTGAACTTGCAAAACATTCCAGCGCGGCGTCATATCACAAGGATTTAACCCACCGAGCGACGAGGCTGCGTCATCTTCAATTAAAACAGGTGGAAAACCACGAGTGACATTTTAGGGATGCTCGCATCGAAAGGGTCGATGGTTGTGAGAGTGGGGGAGGGATAGCTAGCTGACGCGCTAACAAAAAGTAAAGAAGCTTCATTTTAATATCTGTCAAAAATATTAAGGAAGCCTTTTGTTGGATCAACATTTGAACAACGAAGCAGCCCCCTCCTCCCCCTCCCCGGTAAAACACCGCGCCGTGCCATTATACAGAAGATCGTGCTCGTTAACCCATAATCTTGGAGAGATGCATGACAGTTTTTCACACTTCAAGGATGTGCACGCACATCGAGCGAGTGGCGCAGCGACCCAAATCAGGGCGTCTTAAAATAACTGGGCTGTGGCACTTTTCAGGCTTTTGCTAACAATTCTTAATTAACAGCTGGTTGTGACGATGACAAAGTAGATGAATTGGACCTCACGATGCTAGTTTGAAGTTGAGATGTTCCAACTGATAAAGAAAATCGATAGATTGGCAACCCCTCCCCCATCATATGAATCAATCGCTTATACTCTGTTCACGATAAGAAGGCGGGTGAGAATTCAGGTAGTAACGCACTATTTAGCAACAGTCTGGATATGCTGGCTACTCGCAGTGGCCGTTGTTCTCCCGAACTCTCTCTTGGCACGGAGGATTTCCAAGAACCGACGGACTCTAAAATTTACACCCGTCCAGTAAAAATTGCAAACGGTCAATAATACGAAAAAACGGACGAAATTTTCGCCCGAAAGGGCCAAAACTCGGCGAAAATAGTCGAGTTTAATTGTTAATGACTCTCAGAAATTCGTATTTTTCAGTCCGAATTAAATTCAGGACATTTCGTCTAATATCGAATTTATGAGTCATCAGTATTTAAGCTCGACTATTTTTGCCGATTTTTGGCTCTTTAGGGCGAAAATGTCGTCCATTTTTTCGTATTTTTTACCGTTCGCAATTAATTAATGTTTACTGGACGTGTGTACATTTTTGAGTCTGTTGGTTCTTGGAAATCCTCCGTGCCAAGAGAGAAGTTGGAAGAGCAACGGCCACTGCGAAGGGTTGGAGTAGCCGGTATAGCCGCACTGTTGCTAAATAGTGCATAACTACCTGAATTCTCACCCGCCTTCTTATCGTGAACAGAGTATAGTAATCTATTATCTAAAACCGGCAATGTTGCCTAATCTGGCGGGAAATTATATAAATCCGCAAGTTCTTTGGTTATACCGGAGCTTTGGATGTACTATCGACGAATTAAAGATTGTCGCGAGATTTTCACAAGCGAAGTTTTGCCTTCAAGGTTCTGGTTCGGCCACTCTTCATACTCCTTATACCTTGCAGGTGAGAGGCCAGTGCGGGTGGGTCGGGAAAGCCGTTGCAGATCAGTCCCACACTCACACTCATTACTGAAGATGACTGAAAATCTTGCGACAATCTTAAATTCGTCGATAGTACTCGTACTATTGGAGTTCAGTTTTTTCAGCAAATGTCTCACAATATTGCACATTATTCCCTCGCATAATGTTGCACTGGAATTGGATTGGTTTCACAGGAGAGGCACATAGATAGTTCAGCGCAAACGGAATGGTGGGTATCACAGTAGTTGAACTATGCATATATGTATACATGGCATTTAGAGAGAGTTAACTTCCGCTAAGCGAAACGGACAGTCGTGAGCTCCACCGTTATCAGCGCACTCCCTCATTATTCCAGAATATTTAACCTCATTTTTAACGGGTTGAATGAAGAGGCATTGGTACTTAGGATAATAATTTCTAGGAAATGAGCCTACCTACGCGCAAGCTGAGAGAGGAAGTGAGAGAGAGAGAGAGAGAGAGAGAGAGAGAGAGAGAGAGAGAGAGAGAGAGAGAGAGAGAGCGACAATATACGCTCGACGATGAAGCACGCAATTCCAGTTCTCTCACCCACTTTTCAAGAGAGTAAGAGAGAAAGGTGATAGAGAGGTGTGTGTGTGTGAGAGAGAGAGAGGAATAGGTGGCGACGGAAGAAATCTAGAACGAAGGAACAAGGGAATGGGTGGAGAAGGGAGCAGATTTTAATATCGGAAGAGAGATATGGGCATATAGAGACGAGTGGGTGCGCCTACAATTTACGAGGCTGCAACATTCATACATTGCCGCTCGTGAATTGGCTTCGCTCGACGCCGCACCGCAAGCAACCAGCAAAGCACAGCAAAAGCGACCGAGCGAGCGCGCGGAAATTCAAAGCAACATGGATAGGAGCTACTTATTTCGTAGACGGCGGGAGCGGTTGCCGCGCGGGTGTTATTATTTATCATTCATATACGGATACGTATTCTCGGCGGGATGATGATTGTTTCGCGTGGTTGTGACAGGTGCCAGTGCCTTCAAATGATGAAATATGCAACCGAACTTAATTGATTAGTATACTCGTCGTTTCGTATCGTATCATACCGTACCTCTCCTCCATTTCCTAGTCTACGAGTTCTCTGTTATTAATCATCGGCGGCTCTGTGCGCATCTCTAATGCCGATAATTTAAAACAATTCGCGCTTCCATTCCCCCCCCCTTCCCGCAGACCCTCGTCCCCCTCTTCATCAGCAATTGCCCCCTGCTCGTCATTCTTCAAAGGCAAAAACCCATCTGAAGAGAAATTATCTGTGACGAAAATAATTATCAAATATTTCCAAATGTTTTAGATGATTATGAGAGATGTATAGAGTGATGGAGAGGGGATGGAGGAGGAAGGGGATAGGGTGGGTTTGGGGATAGAGTAGAAGGAGGGGGGTAGGGAAGGGAAGGCAGTTTACTATTCCGTACCGACTAAGTCAACGAGTTGTCATTTCGGATCTTTCCGGTTTTTATTAAACTTGCCAACATTAGCGCATATTTGAAGACAAACTATGTATATATAGGGTGTTAATTAAAATAGGTTCCACTCAAGTTATCTGAAAAACGAATGCGAATTTCGAAAGTCGCTAAAATTACGTGTTCAATTATTTCGAGGGGGACACTTTTCAAGGGGGTCACCGATTTTGTGGCTCCCCGGGGGCCTCTAGGGGGAGAACAACCCCCTAAATCCAATACTTCAAATAAGGACCCCCATTTTTTATTAGATGATTGAAGAGAGGACAAAATTTTAAGACTTTCAGCACAAACCGGAAGTCGATATCGTTTTTAGTTTTCGATATATCAAAGTTCAAAGTTCAATAAGGACCCATTTTCAAAAATGTTCACAACTTCCTTTTAAATGATCCACATTTAAGAAAATTTGGGTCCAAAACGCTCTACAGAGCAAGCACTTTTTAGAAAAAAATACAAACTTTCTGGATTTACCCAAGGGGTGTTTTTACTATACTACGAGGGGCGTTCAACTTATAAGATTCCCTATTTTTTATCTCTGGCCCTGTTAGTGCTAGAAAAATTTCATTTATACGGTTAAATTCGTCAAATCCTCAGCTTTCCAACGGTTTTTTTTTTTTTTTTTTTTTTTTTTTAAATTCAAGCAATTTTGTTGGAGAAAAAGCTATATTTCTACACCCGTGTCGAAAAAGTCCCCGCCAACTTCTGAGTTGGGAAGTAAAAACTAACTTTGACACTTGAAATGAAGAACGCAAACCTTTAAAATAAAAGATACATTTTATTTTTGAAGTATTCCATTTTTACGACTTTCCCACATAATTTTCTTCCAGATTGATACATTTTTCGCAGCGATGAACTAGCTTTTCAAAACCTTGGGCGAAAAACTATCGGTCTAAGGACTTGAAAAAATTCATCACAGGTATCCTTCGGGTGGTCATCTGACTGGAACTTTACGTGCGATACTTTCGCCTACAATATGTGATTATAATGCATCTCATGATCATCTTAGATAAGATTTCACGACAAAAATTGAGCGCAGCAACAGGTATGGAGGGATAACGGCTCATTTTCGTCGCTAATCAGACGAATGCTGTTGTTCAAAACAGGCGAATACTTTTTGCTGAAAAAGTTGGCGGGGGACTTTTCCGACATGGGTGTAGAAATATAGCTTTTTCTCCTACAAAAATTGCTTGAATTTCAAAAACAAAAATACCGTTGAAAAGCTGAAGATTTGGCGGATTTAATCGTATAAATGAAATTTTTTTTAGCATTAACAGGGCCAGAGATAAAAAAATAGGAAAACTTATAAGTTGAACGCCCCTCATAATTTCAAATTAATTTGTAAAGAAAAAAAAAAATCTAACGAACAATAAGTAAATATTTACGAGGGTCGTGTCAAAAGTAAGTATCATGTTTTTTTTTTTAAAAAAAATCTATTAATGCTGAAATAAGTCGGTAAAAAGATTTCTATGCGCAAAATCCTCAGCTTTTCAATGGTTTTTTTGGATTTTTGATATCTTCAAAATTAAAAAAATGGCGGCGGTTTTTCTGAGACAACCTACCGTTTGTCGCGTGCCCAAAATTTTACGCACTCAGATAAATCGTTATTCAGACAAGAAAAATGGATTGTGTTGAAGAGAGCAAAAAGAACAAAAACATAATAAAAATTTTTACTTAAAAAGCGTCTAACCTTATTTTTCGACGTAGTCTCCGCCTCTTTTAAGACACTTTTGGTAGCGCGGCACCAACTTTCTTATTCCTGTGGAGAAAAATTTATTTTCTTGATTTTTAATCCAAGTGTCGACCGCGTTTACCACTTCCGCATTACTCGCGAAACTTTTACCACCGAGGTCAAGCTTTAAACGCGGGAAAAGATGAAAGTCACTAGGTGCGAGGTCCGGAGAATAGGGGGGGGGGGGGGGGAATCTCCCATTTAAATTTAACAATGAT
Source organism: Trialeurodes vaporariorum (assembly GCA_011764245.1). Taxonomy (NCBI): domain Eukaryota; kingdom Metazoa; phylum Arthropoda; class Insecta; order Hemiptera; family Aleyrodidae; genus Trialeurodes; species Trialeurodes vaporariorum. Next base: position 63,995,262 of record VMOF01000320.1, on the reverse strand, counting down.
TGCGTGGTTCCGGCAGTGTGAGGGCGCGCGTTATCGTAACATTACAGTAGCGTAACATTTTGGGCACGCGACAACGGTAGGTTGTCTCAGAAAAACCGCCGTTATTTTTTTAATTTTGAAAATATCAAAAATCCAAAAGACCATTGAAAAGCTGAGGATTTTGCGCATCGGAACCTTTTTACCGACTTATTTCAGCATTAATAGATTTTTTTTAAAAAAAAAACATGATACTTACTTTTGACACGACCCTCGTATTTTTAAATGGTTTTTATATTTTCAATAAACCGTGTATAAATGGTTTGTTCTTCCCTGTATCTTCAACATCAGCGACTCTGTCACTAAGTTTTTCTACGAAGATCATTTCTTTTCAATTCGCTATAGGCTCTATTCCACTCGTCGCCTGGTACTGTGATAAAATCCGAATCGGAAATGCTGCCTCCATTCCGGCTTCTGCGAAACAATTTTTGAATGTAGTCTGAGAGAAGATGGCCTAGGCAGCAACCTTTACATATATTGGTTTTAGGATATTTATTTTCATATTTTGTTTTTTTTTTTTTTTTTTTAAACGTGGCGCGGATGAAAAAACGTGCATTTCGGCGAATAGTTCATTCGTAAAACTGAAATTCGGAGTTCGTAGAATCAGTAGATTTTAACGTTGCATCAATTGAATTCTGTTTGGAATCGGCAAAACTATTCGTAGAATCAGGAAATTCAAATTTCGCTGCTCAATTTCACACACGCGCTCAAAATGAAACAAAGAGATATTCAGCTATCATGTAATATGCAGCGTGAATTATATCGAATCTTCGTTAGAAATTCAACGATTCAAACGAATCAAAATGCTACTCTTTACTTTCCAATTAATATTGACACGAAACACGACTATCCGAAGCAAGATATAATGAGTTATGTATACATAATTGTTCTTTTAAATGCGCCCATTCATTGATGGTGACTGTGCGTGATTCGACTATCCGGGAGAATCTTCTCTGACATATCGTGCCTGCAAGCTTTACCGATCGTTAATACGGAGCGAAATCATCGTTGCCAAATAAACTGAACAAATCGATCCGGATTTTTCTCGAATTTAAAAGATGAACTATATCAGATCAGACACTTTTGCTTATATTTAACCCTCTACCGGCCAGGTTACTTCAAAAGGACGCCACTCTTTCGTTTCAATAGGGAAGGTAGTTAACTGTTCATACTTGGGGGAGTTGGAATTGCCTATACAATGCATTGAAGGCGCCCGAAGAAATCTTATTATTGTAAGTTTAGTGTTTCCATCGATAATCGCTTTTATCCGGAATAAAGCCCGAAACAATGTGAAATAGACTAGAGAAGAAAAACGAGTATACTCGGGCTTGGTCCATAAAGGGTTAATGACATTTCTCAATTCACCGATGATCCCACCGGTTGAGGAAATATTACACAGCTCGCTGTATGCCTTTTAAAGCAAAATAATAATCTGATCTTCCATCTATTCTCAACCGGTGGAGCCATCACTGACATTAAAAAAAACTTGCGATTATTTCAATAATTTACTGGCGACTCCACCGATTGAGAAAGTTTTACAGATCACAGTTTTTACGAGCATTTTGGTCAAAAACTGAACTGAAGTGTGTAATCTGTTCTCAACCGGTGAAATCATCGGTGATTGAGGCTTCTTGCTAACCGTCGCTATATGAACGATTGAATGAAGTTAAATCCTGAGTAATGATCCAGCTAATTTACGATACGAGAACATTAAAAATTACGATATTCACTCGCAGACTCACATGACTTTAAAGTTTCAGGCGCAATGGCGGAGCTACGCGGGTGCCAAGGTAGAGATCTCTACCTGATTTGCGACAGAAAGGGTGTTTCCTACTTGCGACTTTCCTCTGGGTGCTTCTATTGAGAGAGTGACAAATTAATTAGTCAGAAGTCTTGTGTGCTACCTACATGGCTCCGCGTCATTTTTGCTCTTAAAATGGCGGAGCTATTATATCACTCTCTCTTTAGAAACACGCAGAGGAAAACTTTAAATTACATGAGAATCTCCCATGACACCTTCGTAGCTCCACTATCTAAGAGCAAATATGACGGAGCTATGTAGCGTATAGGTATTATAGGAGATTCCTGTCTAATTAATTATTCAATCCCTCAATAGAAACACAGCATACAGTCATAAACTGAACTGAATTTTGCTATCCTTTTTCACCCGGTGAAACCATCGGTGAATTGAAAAAAATGTCATTAAATATACATACAAGAAACGGCAGCTGTGTGAACAAGTGATATTTTCTACAAGC